>JASDQU010585720.1:14906-26764 GCA_032191745.1 Picea mariana | reverse complement strand
CTTTTTTTTTAATCAATGACCGAATAGAAGGTTGCCCCCTAGGTGTTGACCTCATCACAAAGTAAGATGAGGTTGATGAGGGGGCTGCAGAAGCTGAGGGCCCTGTGGCTGAGGAGTGGGATTGTGGTACTACTGGTCCCCCCTCAGAGGCACTTGTTCCACTGTATCTATTTGCGGTGGAATGTGCAAGTTCTTTTTTGCGAGCCTCGATCGTACCCCTCTTATTAGCCATATCAATGAGTGATTGGTTTGCAATATGCACAATTTTCGGGGTACTGTTTGGACAAGGATCCACATCAAACCTAGGGATTTTGGGAAGGTGGTATTTCAAGCGGCTAATTCCTGCAAAAATCTTTTTGCCGCAAAGATTGCATGTCAATACTTGTCTATTGGGAAGTTGCACTGGTTCACCATACACCCACATTGGATCCAATGACTTCGACATTTTCTTTAGATGAAAATATTAAACCTATGGCACAAAAAAAAACCAAAATAAACACACGATAATGCAAAGGTTAAATAATAAGAGATAGATGAATTAGAATGATTGAATCTTCGATTCAAAAACAACAAGAAGAGGCACATTGCAAACCCTAGCCTAACTCTAAAAATTAAAAAAAGAAAGTTCAAATCTTCAAGTTCAAACTTTAAACAAATGAAAAAAAAACGTTTTTGATCATACCTGGAAATCTTGATCTCTCCGCTGGCGCTAATGGAAGCAAGATCCTTGGCTTTCTCCTCCTTGGATAGATGCACAATGGTTTTCCTCACACCTCTCTAGCTCTCTCACACTTCACAAGTGAAATAATGAGCAAAAAAAGGCACCCGCAGCCTCTAAAACCCCTCACGCGCATTTTATCCGCAAAAAAATATAAGCAGGCCGAAATATTACATCGACCTGCGACACATTGGGAAAATGTCGCGAGTTAGTGAATGTGTCGCGACACATTGAAAGTTTTGGAAGTGTCGCGAAATATTCAGGGGAAAATTTCGGCCAAGTGAAAATGTCGACGACATATCCGACATTTCCGAGATAACGACGATATATTCAACAGTGGTTCTTGCTCCATGAGGTAATTGGTCCGGGTATCATGGTATGTGTCACTTTGATCATCAAAACCATTGAATGTATGCATCTGATTCTTTTTATTTCTAACAACTACTTGGATCTTACACTTGCCCGCTTAACCATGTTTGGGGGGATTGACATGGTGCCCTAGCAAGCCTGTGTCTGTAGGTTTTGGTTTGCCACTAGGTGGGATTTCTGAAAGCCATCGTCTGCTCCCATCATGGCACCACTTTTCCATCTTGTTTCCTGCTCACCTATCCCATTCCACTTGTCCAGACATTGGGTTGACCTATTTTCAGGATTGCACCTTATCTCGTGGGAAGAAGGGGCTAAAGGCCCAGAAGGTAAAAGCAAGCTGGTAAAAGATAAAAGCCTAAAAATAAAACCTCGAGATGCTTCGCTCAGGTATCCTCGAGAAAGCAATAAAAAACTTATTAGCAAGAAACAAGAGGGACTTGGAAAAATAATAAAACAAGGCCTAACCAGAGGATAGGGGGTCTCATCACGAGCCAGCCTATTAGGTCCATGGGTATCTAATAGTATGACATTGCCATTAGCTGGTCACCACGCCAGGGCAGTGACTCTTGGTTGCATGGCCAAGGGAAAGGGGGTCTCATCACGAGCCAACTTTCTCATTTCTGTGAAAATACTTGTGGGTAACGCTGTCACCACTGGTCACCACGCCAGGGCAGTGTCCCCTGATTAGCTCTTGAAAAAAAAACAATAAAAGATAAAAGAATGAAGAATAAAAGGCAAGAATGGGTTTGGAAAAAATGCATCCATGACGGGTACAACTCGCCTGCTACAAAGGCACACACAGGTAACATTTTTTTCATCCTTGGCCCTCACTGCACCCACATGTTTGGACATCCCCTGACCACATCACCCACTTACATGGGTTGGATGAGGTTTCTTCCGGGAACTTTCCTTCTTTTGTGGACACTAGCCCAATAGGACGCCTTGTCCTTTTCTCCAGACCTGTATTGTAGGCTTGTGTAACGTCTTTGAGCCGTTAACTGATGTATTAGGGATTTTATGCACATGTTTAATAATATTGATGATGAGATGTGATTGACATTGCTATGATCCTTGTGACTGATGAGCCCACAGAGGGCATAGCTTTTGATGTGCAGGACCATGCCCGACGTACAGGTACCATTTTGGACCGGTACATATGGGGAGATGATCAGTTCGGACCTCCATGGGGATGAAGAGCCCATCAGGTGGATGCTGAGACCCCATCAAGGGGCAGAGACAGGATAGAGATGGATCAGGGGCTTTGCACCGGAGAAGAAGAGGACTTTCCACCAGAGACACCCTGACACAGCTTGACCTAGGGGGGGTTGAGCCCTTTTCAGTGGAACGTTGGCCTTGGAAGGCCTGGGACGTCACCATTGATGACCATGACGTCATCCAACTTATTGGACGTCTGGGGAGGTATACTGGGCAACAGTGGCACGTGTGGCAGGTTGGAGAAGCCCAAGAAGGGCTAACGTTTTGCTCCAGGATGCTTCAATTTCCCTAGAAGGGGCTAACGTCCCCCTTAGAGGGGCTTATTATCTCTTTTTAGCTTGATTAGGGCTTAGATTTAACAATTTATTGTAAAAACAATATAATTTTCAATATTTTGGCCTTGTCGGCCTTTTTATGACCTAAAAGTAAAATTAGGTCATTGATACAGTATAAATGAAGGATTTTCACCTTCATTTTTTCATCATCTCTCACTCACCACTTGGTGAGGTCTGAAATTTGTGCCCTATTCTAGGGTTTTGGCTGATTTAGTGAGGCACACTTGTTGAAGGAAGATTTTTCTTGGCATTTTTGGCATTTATCTTGGTGGAAGGTGTTACAACTAGGGTTTGCTACTTGATTTCTTGGTTAAATGTAAGTAAATTTCTGCAAAAATTCTTGAATGAATGGTTGTAGTTTTTTTTCTCTTGCATTTATGGTTATAATTTGCTGAATAAACCCTAGGGGACAAGCACACATTGTAGGTCCTTGTCTCATGTCCCCCTTAAGATTTCTAGCCATTTTGTTTGCTGAAATGAGATAGAGCCTTGCCATAGCAACACTCTACTCTTTCATGCTGAAGAGGATTGAGCCTAGCCTTAGCTACACTCATTTTTCCCCTCTTCATATGCTAGTCGTACTATCCTTAAACTGAGAAGGAGTAGACGCCTTAAGCCTAGGTTCTCTACACTTGGGGCCGATTTTTCTAGGGTTTGCTGATAGAGCCTTGCTGTAGCAACACTCTGCTTCATCAAACCTTCTTGTCTTGGTTTTATGCTTCATTTTCAGCTAGCCGTAATTGCCAGTGAGTTAAGGAAGGAGGAGAGAGCACTGAGGCCTAGTTCATCTACACCAAGGTGAGCCTCTCTCCCCTAGGGTTTGTGTCCTTGAGGCCTTGCTCTAGCAACACCTCAAGGCTAAATCCTCTAGTCCTTAGCCTTATTACATTTTTTGATCCTTCAGCTCTTGCGTCCTCCCTTTGACTCCATTAACTCTAGGAAACGCATTGATCTAAGACCTAGCCTATGAGTATTATGATAAAAAACAACAACTCTCTAATACTTCGAACAAAATTTACTAACCCTAGCCTAAAACTAACCTCTAACTTATGTGCTTCCATCTTCTTTAATGCTATAAACATCTTATATGCAACAGTTATTTAAAGCAATTGAATGGTTGGCCAAGGCGTCATTTTTAAAGTGTTGATATTTTTTACATTGAATGCCATTAGCATTTATTGTGAAGTGATATTGTAATCATTGCTATTCTACAACTTCGATTTGCTTCATCAATAATATTGTTTACCAATTGCTTATTATCAGAAAGTCATTTATTATATGAAGTACTAACCAACAAGCAAACTTGCACATGTAGTTTCATTGTTGCTTTGTTCTCGGGCAGGTGATACTTCTTGGTTATTACTTCCGAATTGGCTATAAACCGAACTTTCTGATCAGGTGGTGACTTGTGAGGGGGGAATTTATCTTTTAGCTCTTAAACCTTTGCCTTTTCAAAACCCCAAGTCACCGGGGACGTCTCCCCTGGGCCTTACCTCCCTAAACAGAAAGAACCATCCCATTGAGGTGAAATTGGGTGGGATTGGTTCCAGTTACGCCAGTTTGAACTACTTTCATCTATCTACTTTCCTAAACTACAAACTGTGCGATAACAGGGCCTTCTGTCATCCCCCTAGGTATGGACAAGTCAAAAGGCATAAAGTCTAAGCACACGTCATGAAGCAAAAGAGAATCAAATGCACATATTCAAATGTTTTGAGAATCAGAGTGACACATACCATGATACCCAGACTCATTACCTCATGGAGCAAGACCCACTGCTACTTCAGAACCAGGCCGATGGGATGGATGCTGCTATTGCTGACAGAATGGAGGCGTTGAAGAAGAAGGATGGGCCCTCTAGAGCTAGGCTCAAGTCAATATGGCTCTTAGTACTCCATGTCTAGGACCTGTGGGCCTTGAGACATAATCTCCTTAGTTATCCCTAGGATAGGGGATAACAGAGACCACACATGAGCTAGAGCGACAATCGAAGAAACCTCAGATACCGAAAGAGGCACAACCCAAGGATGAGGCAAAACCTCCTAGAGAGGTGAAAGGGGGAACCATAGAAACCCTTTTTGGAGTACCCGAGTACAACACTCTCAGGCTCAAGGGCCTTGTACAGGAACAATGCATGACAACTCTAGTTGATGGTGGGGCTACCCACAATTTCATAGATGCGTCCTTAGTAGCCAGGAGGGGGTTACACACTGAGTAGTTTGAGGGATTCCACATGGCATTGGAAGATGGATACACGATGACATGTTTGGACATGGTCCTAGACCTAGAGGTCAAGCTAGGAAACTACACTCGGACATATACTTTCTATGTAGTTGACCTATCAGATACTGATGCAGTATTGGGGGTACAATGGTTATATTCATTGGGAAAGATTGGGTTCAATTATCAGACGTTGACCATGAGCTTTAGAGACGCTAGTGGATCGAGAGTGCTACTGAGAGGTATGTCTATAGGAGCACCCCGAGCAGTATCAACAAAGAGGATGGAGAGGATTTTCTATCACGGTGATGTAGCTTATGCAGTAGAGTGTATGATCACCACATAGAAGATTTCAGAAGGCAGAGAGCAGTACCATCCACAGATCAGGAAGCTTTTGAGTTAGTATGAGCCAGTGTTTGGGCCGATACTACTAGGGAGACCACCAGACAGGGGTTTTGAGCATACGATCGAGTTGGAGGCAGGGGCTACACCGGTGATCTCCGCGCACTATAGGCACCCCAAGAGATTCAAGGACGAGATTGAGAAAGCAATCAAAGAATTGCTTGCGATGGGGCACGTCAAGCCCAACACGAGTCCTTTTGTTTCTTCAGTCGTTCTGGTACTGAAGAAGGATGGCACATTGAGGATGTGCATTGATTACAGAGCTCTCAACAAGAAAACGATCAAGAACAGGTACCCCATTCCACGCATAGATGAGTTGATGGACGAGTTACACGGGGCAATTTTCTTCACCAAGATTGATCTGCAGTCAGGAATCAGGATATCATCAGATCAACATCAGGGAGCAGGATATAGAGAAGACAACATTCAGATGCCATTTCGGACATTTCGAGTTCTTGGTCATGCCGTTTGGATTGACCAACGCACCTGCCACTTTTCAGTCTTGCATGAACCACATCTTCAGAGGGAAGTTGAGGAAGTACCTTTTGGTATTCTTCGATGACATATTGATTTATAGTAGGACGTGGGATGACCATCTGCCCCATTTGGAGGAGGTCTTGGGCATTATGCAGGCACAGTCATTATATGCCAAGGAGTCCAAATGTGAGTTTGGGATGAGAGAACTACTGTACTTGGGGCATATCATCAGTGAGCAGGGAGTATAGGTTCATCAAGAGAAGATTAGGGCCATTCTGGATTGGCCAACACCCAAGAACCTCACGGAGCTGAAGGGATTCTTTGGGTTATGCAGTTACTGCAGGCGGTTCGTCAGGGGCTTTTCACAGTTGGGAGCACCGCTCACAGATCTGACCAAGAAGGGTGCTTTTCATTGGATAGAGGAGTCACAACAAACATTTGAGAAAATGAAGGAGGTTATGAGCACATGCCCTATTCTAGCCCTTCCAGATTTCTCTCAGTCGTTTGTCTTAGAGTGCGACGCATCAGGGGTGGGGATTGGAGTAGTTTTGATACAGGGAGGCCATCCCATTGCGTTTGAGAGCAGGAAGCTCAACGAGTTTGAGAGACTCTACTCTATTTACAACAAGGAAATGCTAGCAATCATGCATGCCTTAACCAAATTCAGGCAGTATCTGGTAGGTAGCAAATTTGTAGTGAAGACTTATCACAACAGTGTCAAGTATTTCTTGGATCAGAAAGACCTCAGGGAGAGACAACAGAAGTGGGTCTCGAAGACCCAAGCCTTTGACTTTGACATTGAGTATGTTAAGGGAAAGAGGAACATCGTAGCAGATGCCTTGTCCAGGAGGCCAGCAGGGTGTTTGATGATGGATATTTGCAGTGTGCACAGATTGGAAAGCACATTTGTTGGTGGAATACTCCAAAAACAAATTTGCTTGTGAGGTGATGGATGGACAGGTGGTTGATGATAGATACCGGGTACTAAACGATATCATTTTCTACAAGGACCAGATCTACTTGGTTCTAGAATCTACCTTGAAAGGGAAGATTCTGAAGGTGTGTCATGATTCGCCTGTAGCTGGGCATTAGGGGTACTTCAAAACTTATAGGCAGATTAGGGAGAGATTCTCATGGAAGGGTCTCAAGGATGATGTACTGAAACACATCCGGGAATGGACGACTTGTCCGAGCAGACACCCCCCGCGTGGTTACTTCAGCCTCTACCCATTTCGGAGCAGAAATGGGAGAGCATTTCTATGGACTTCATTACAGGTCTTCCTCGAGTGCAGGGCAGGGACTGTATATTTGTGGTGGTCGACAGGCTGACCAAATTTGCACATTTCTTTGCCATACCCACAGACTACAAGGCCATACAGGTAGCGGATTTATTTTTCAGAGAGGTATTCCGGTTGCATGGTTTACCCAGACAAATAGTCAGTGATAGAGATGGGCGCTTCATCAACGCATTTTGGCAGGAGCTCTTTCGGTTGGTGGGCACAAAGCTAGTCACGAGTACCAGCTACCACCCATAGACAAATGGACAGACAAAGATTGTTAACAAATGGGTGGAGGGGTATCTTAGAAACTATGTGGGGGGGCAGCAGTGCATATGGGTGAGATGGTTGCACATGGGTGAGTATTGTTACAACACGACTTACCATATGTCTATCAGGATGTCACCATTTAGACCATTGTATGGATACGATGCACCCTCTTTTGTGGAGACTGTGTTTGGGGATAGCAGGATCCCAGGGGCCAAAGACTGGGTGGAGGAGAGTCGGAGGATCCTACGGGCAGTGAAGGAAAACTTGCAGGTAACTCAGAACCAACAAAAGATCTATGCAGACATGCAGAGGATAGAGTGGAGTTTCGAGGTAGGGGACTTGGTTTTTCTACGGTTACAGCCATATAGACAGTCCTCCTTGAAGAGGAGCAGAGCAGAGAAGCTGAAGCCTAGATTTTATGGGCTATACAGAGTCATTAGGAAGATAGGCGAGGTGGCATATGAGATAGAGCTACCGGAGGGTAGCAATATTCCCGTCTTTCACGTTTCTTGCCTTAAAAAGGTAGTGGGACAATAGGTCAACATTTCAAAGGAGTTGCCACCCTTGGATGAGGAGGGTCAGTTGGAGCTAGTGCCGGAGGAGGTGCTCGAGTAGAGAGAGCGCAGATTGAGGAGCAGGATCATCGGGGAGTGCTTTGAAGATTTTCTAGGTCCTAACAGGCTGCCAACTAGGTCTGTCTTTGACCTCAAGTTGGCTCTAAGTTTCAACTGTCAAACAAAGGTTTGCTGCTGTTTTATAACAACAAACTGTTCAGGAACTTCTTGGATGTTTAGTTACGATTACATAGGCCATTTAGGTGCTCTAGGATGTAGTTTTAGTCACCAAGATGTTAGCACATGCATACTAAAATATATGTAACACACCTAGAGATCTTTACTACTGAAAATACTGCTGTTCTAAACACTAACATACATGAAAATGAACACAGGTATTTTTGGTCAACATGACCTTGGATAAAACCCCCCCGGGGAAAACCAATTTTGAATATGAGTGTATATATGTGGAGAATAGAAGGTGGAATACAACAAGTACAATAAACAGAAGAACCTGATACAATAGCAACTTGAACCAAGCTGCAATACAAGCCCAATTGAAGCAAGTGCACCCTAGGATGGTGTGCCCTCCACAAATGCTGTCTAGACCATTGAACTGAAGCGCTCTGTTGAATGAAAGCTCCAATGGAGAAACCCTCCCACATTACTCTGATACTGAGATGTAGCTACCCACTGAAACTGACCTCACTGCAAACTGAGCTTTGAAAGTCCTCCCTGCTGATGATGCGCCCTCCTCACCAAGTGCGCCCTCCTCCAAGCAAGAACCACTCCACAAAATAATAGAGGACCTAAGCTACGTGGCTACCTCCATGGATAGAAGCGCCCAAGCTTTCCTCAACTCTAGCCTCCAACCTCATCCTCATGCTCTCTCTCAAACTCTCCAAGTGAACAAATGAGTGAATATGAGCTCCCCTTCTCCCTTTGCACCCCTCTTGAACCTCCATAAGGAAACCTGAAGAATGGCCGGTTGAGATCATCCTATCTCATGTCAAATCAATGGTTGAGATCATCCCATAATAATCTGACTCTCAAACCCACTTTGGGTTAAGTTCCCTAAGCTCACTTTATGTCTCCTAATTCACCCACCAAGTGAATTAATAGTCATTTAGGCTAAAATGACCAAATTTCACTTTTGACTTAAATCTCGTAATTCAAAGTGAAATTAGACATAAAGTACAAGGCACAAGGTACATAGTACTTCCCACATGTGTTTAGGAGCTCACAAACACATGGGGAACACTTCCCAAGGTACATAATTTCAACATGCTTGGTTAGATGGAGGGGACTTCTAGTGGAGGATGCCACATGGGAGGGAGAGCATATATTGCAACACCCATGATTGATGTTGCTTGAGGACACGCAATCTCGGGAAGGGAGGACTGTGATGTCCTGTTCCCAAGAGTAGGCCAGCAGGGAGTGACTTAGTAGTCTATTTGTTCCCGTAGACTATAGTCAGGCACAAACAGGGAACAAGAGGAGAAATAAGGGTGAACTAGTGGCTAAACGATGAATTAAGCCAAAAAGCATAGGAAAAGTCACTTAAGCTAAGTCAACGGAGAAATAGAAGAAAAAGGTGTTGAGGGGAAGACTTAATTAATTAATTAGCTTTCACTAGCTTGTCTCTTGCTTATTCAATTATACTTTTAGCACTTATTTTGTAGCCTTTATTATCTTCTATATGCTGATATATATCATTTACTTTTGCTGCAATTAGGGACAAAAAGCTTAACTTGCTTGTTGAATTAACATATTATATCATATACTTGGTTTTCGTTGTGTCTCGGGTAGGTATTAACACTTGGTAGGTTACTCAAATCATTGGCAACCTTAAGCAACCCTCTAGACTCATCTCCAAGCCCCCTTTTCCATCTAGAAACTTGACCTTTAGGGGCTTCCATCCATGCATATCATTTTCCATCTTGTTATCCCCGTTTTCTAGGGATAACTAGGAGATCATGTCTCGAGGCCCATAGGTCCTAGACATGGAGTACCGAGAGCAGGATTGACCTGAGCATGGCCCTGGAGGGCCCATCCTTCTTCTTCTCTGCCAGACTTGTCCTGTTAGCAGCAACAGCTTCCATCACCATCGGCTTGGACTTGCATCAGAGAAGACTCTTGCTCCATGAGGTAATTGGTCCAAGGTATCATGGTATGTGTCATGTTTGATCGTTATAACTTTCTTATATATGCATCAGGTTCCTTACATTTCTGACAACTGCTTGGATCTTACAGTAATCCACTTGACCGTTGTTGGGGGGATTAACGGGGTGCCCTAGCAAGCTTGTATCCATGGGTTTTGGTTAGCCAATAGGGGGGATTTGCAGAGCCATCGTCCGCTCCCACCATTCTATCACTTTACATCTTATCTCCCCTACATCCGTCCCATTCCCTTGGTCCGGCCATTAGGATGACCTTTGAGGGTTACACTTTGTCCTATGGGAAGAAGGGGCCAAAGGCCCAGGGGGTAAAAGCAGTTGGTAAAAGATAAAAGCCATAGGAAATAAAACCTAGAGATGCTTCGCCCAGGAGGCAATAAAAGGCCTCTCGATAAGAAACAAAAGGGACCCTAAGAAAAATAATAAAACAAGACCTAACCAAGAGGATGGGAGGTCTCATCACGAGCCAGCCCATTACGTTCATAGGTATCTAGTAGTATGACATTGCCATTAGCTGTCACCACGCCAGGGCAATGACCTTTGGTTGCATGGCCAAGGGAAAGGGGGTCTCATCACGAGCCAGCCTTATCATTTTTGCGAAAATACCAGTGGGTAACATTGTCAGCTCTGGTCACCACGCCAAGGCAGTGTCCTCTGGTCAGAGCTTGAAGTAAAAAGAAAGAAGCAATAAATAAAGAATGAAGGCAAAAAGGGGGCTTGGAAAAAGTGCACCCATGACGGGTACAACTCACCTCCTACAAAGGCACCCACGGACAACACCTACCCCTGGTCTTGCTATGACTGGACATCCTTAGACCATACCACTTCGTGTACATGGCTTGAATGATCCTCTGTGGAAACTTTCCTTTTCTCGTGGATACTGGCCCAATAGGTTATTCTGTTTGTTTCTTCAACTTTGTATAGTAGATATGTGTAATGTCTTTGAGCGCTTAGAGGATATACTAGGGATTTTATGCATGTATTTGATAAATTTAATGATGAAACATGATTGACATTGCTATGATCCCGAAGACTGATGAGCCCATGGAGGGCGTAGTTTTTGATGTGCAGGACCATACCCGGCGGACAGGTACCAGTGGACAGGTACACATGGGGATATGATTAGCTCGGACCTCCATGGGGCTAAAGAGCCCATCAGATGGTCGCTGGGATGGCAGAGACATGACAATGTTATGATGAGCCATTGCACGAGAAGAAAGAAGGACGTTCCACCCAGGACACTTTGGCAGAGCCCGGACTAGGGGGAATCACCCACTGCAGATGGAACGTTTACCTTTGATGGACATGACGTCACCTGAGAGAGCTGGACGTTGTCTGGAGCGTGTGGCAGTGTGCTGAGGTCATTTGGCACGTGTGGCAGCTTGGAGGAGCCCTAGAAGGGCCAACGTTTGGTTTTCTGGATGCCGTGCTTGCCCAAAAAGGGCCAACGTCTCCCTCAGAAGGGCCTGACGTCCCTCCTTTTGTTCGTATTATGACATTTTTTAGCAATTAATGTAAAAAACAGTGTAAATCTTATAGTCAGCCTTGTCGGCTGTTTTAATGACCTTAATTTTAATTCAATGGTCATGGATTGGTATAAATAGAGGATGTTTCTCCTCATTTTATAACATAACATAACTCAGTCTCTTGTGAGAGATCTACTTTTAGTCTTTTGTCTTGGTATTTTGCTCTTGGAAGTGAGGCGCAACTCTTGTGGAGGATTCTTCTTGGCATTTTTATGGTGTTTCTCTCATTGGAAGGTTTACAACTAGGGTTTGATGAGCATTCTTCATGATTTGTAAGTGTATTTTTCATGCAAAACTTCTTGAATGAATGGTTGTAGG
>JASDQU010585720.1:3028-14001 GCA_032191745.1 Picea mariana | reverse complement strand
AGGGGGTTCAGGTACATCAGGAGAAGATCAGGGCCATTTTGGATTGACCAACACCCAAGAGTTTGACAGAGTTGAAGAGCTTCTTTGGGCTGTGCAGCTATTACAGGAGGTTTGTCAGGGGTTTGTCACAGTTAAGAGCACCACTCACAGATTTGACCAAGAAGGGTGCCTTTCATTGGATAGAGGAGTCACAATGGACATTTGAGAAGCTAAAGGAGGTTATGAGCACATGCCCTGTTCTAGCCCTTCCAGACTTCTCGCAACTGTTCGTCTTGGAGTGCGACGCATCAGGGGTGGGGATTGGAGTAGTGTTGATGTAGGGAGGCCATCCCATTGTGTTTGAGAGCAGGAAGCTCAACGAGTTAGAGCGACTCTACTCTATTTACGACAAGGAAATGCTAGCAATCATGCACGCCTTAACCAAATTCAGGCAATATCTGGTGGGTAGCAGATTTGTAGTGAAGATTGATCACAACAATCTCAAGTATTTCCTGGATCAGAAAGACCTCAGTGAGAGACAACATAAGTGGGTCTCGAAGATCCAAGCCTTTGACTTTGACATTGAGTATGTCAAGGGAAAAATGAACGTCGTGGCAGATGCCTTGTCCAGGAGGCCACTAGGGTGTTCGATGATGGACATTTGCACAGATTGAAAAGCACATTTGTTGGTGGAATACTCCAAAAACAAATTTGCTTGTGAGGTGATGGATGGACAAGTGGTTGATGATAGATACCGGGTACTAGATGACGTCATTTTCTACAAGGACCGGATCTACTTGGTTTCAGAATCTACCTTAAAGGGGAAGATTCCGAAGGTGTGTCATGATTCTCTTGCAGCAGGGCACCATGGGTACTTCAAAACTTATAGGCAGATCAGGGAGAGATTCTCATGGAAGGGTCTCAAGGATGATGTACTGAAGCACATCCGGGAGTGCAGGACTTGTCAGCAGAACAAGTCCGAGCAGACACACCCAACAGGGTTACTTCAACCTCTACCCATTCCAGAGCAGAAATGGGAGAGCATTTCTATGGATTTCATTACAGGCCTTCCTCGAGTGCAGGGCAGGGACTGTATATTTGTGGTGGTCGACAGGCTGACCAAATTTGCACATTTCTTTGCCATACCCACAGACTACAAGGCCATACAGGTAGCAGAGTTGTTTTGTAGCAGAGTTGTTTTTCAGAGAGGTATTCAGGTTGCATGGCCTACCAAGGCATATAGTCAGTGATAGAGATGGGCGCTTCATCAACGCATTTTGGCAGGAACTTTTTCGGTTGACAGGCACAGATCTAGCCTCCACAGACACATTGAATGGCCTCCACTACCTCTCTAGCTACCTAACATTCCATCCCCCCGATGAAAGCATTGTCCTCAACGCTGGTTATGAGGGTGGACAACCATATACCAGGGTCCCATGGATAATTGTTGACCATAATGCTGAAGAAGACTGGAGAACCAAGGTCCCATGTATAAATGTGAGCCACTATGCTGAAGTAGTTGAACTGCCACTGTGAACCTGGGTCCCATGTCCAAGTGCTCATGTGAACTCCACGCTGAAGATATTGGAACTTGGGAACCAACTAAAAATGATTCTCTAAAGATTGACATTGGTCATGTGGATCGAAATATTTAGAACCAACAAAAAATGCATTCACTGCGACTGGAGAATAATAAAACTGAAGAAGAATATGCAGAGAATGATCATGTTTACTCTCCAGGAAGTTCTCTACCCGATGGGGGAGTAGAGTCATCAAATAGAAGATGGAAATAGTTATCATCCCAAAAATGACAACTGTCCACATACCAATCATCACAATCGGCCTCGAAATCATACCAAGCATATATTTCTTGATTGTATTCGTCCATAATATGCATTGAAATTTTGGACTCTTGAATACATTCATCTTGAATATGTTGCATTTCAACTTTGAGCTCTTGAATACGTTTTTCTAGAATAGGTTGCATTTCAACTTTGAACTCTTGAATTGTTGTCTTGATGTCTGCCAAGATTTGAGAACAGATATCCATCGGAAGCACCACATATAATATATCAAAAGAAAGCTCTTAAAATGATTTATCCAATGACACTGATTTGGTAGCAATTTGAGCACCCTATGAAAAATTATGAACTCTGCAGTCTTGCTGCTGTCACGAAAACCCCCTCAAAATAGCTGATTTTAAATCAGCGATATCTTCACTTCCAGAGCTCTAATTTGGACGATTTTTTTTTTGAAATTATGTGAAATTGTGAGAGGAACTGAGATCTGCAATTATTTTTGGAAAATTCAGCCCCAGCTACTACATAAATAAGAAAAAGCACGCGATCGTTCGTGGAAAAAAAAAACCCTGAAAATAGCAGATTTTAAGACTTCAATAACTTTACTTCCCGGAGTCCGTTGTGGACGATTTGTTTTTTTAACTTGGGTGTTTTTCTGAGAAGAACTCAGATCTACAACCAATTTTTGCAAATTTTGTACCAAAACCTACAAAAATCGTCTAGAATGTCGCGACCCCTTTTTTTTTTCTTCTCCGAAAAAATAAATCTGCAAAAATAAAAATATTTGCCCACACTTCATGCCAAGGAAAGTGCTCTGATACCAATTGTTAAGAACCCAATATCTGAATACAAAATCACCTCAATAGATCCACAAAGAAATATAGAAGAAACACATTTTATTATAAGAAAACCCTCGAGGTAGGGCAACACCATACAATGGATCCTATTATGGAAGGGATCCTCTCCTGTTCACTTGCCTCTTCGAGGGGGCATCCTTCTATTGAGCTACCGCTCACAATACAATACTTTTCTTCATGTCTCATTACATTGCATGAACCCCTTTATATAGTGCTACCAACCATCTAAGGACATTCTAGAGGAGGAACCTTCTAGAAGTATAACCTTCTAAGAAGTCCTCTTACATTTATTATATCTAACTACCCATTTATTATATCTAACTACCATAGTGGGCCTTATTTAATAATATAGTGGACCTAGTCCACATTACATTGAATGGCCTCCACTACCTCTCTAGCTACCTAACATCCAGTGTAAACCCTAGATTCTTTAGGGTATGAAGCCAAGTCAACAACTTATGAATAGATCATATATAGCTCATCAAAAATTGGCTCACTAAGAGAAAACATGTCACAAAATGGATTTTGAGCCCAGGTGGGGAGGGTAACATCTTTTCCTCACAACCACTCGAGCTACACACAGTTGATTGTCCTATTGACCTATTTATAGTCACTTGTTGGATATTAATGAAATTATCTTATCTTATCTACTATTATCCGTTTCTTGATCATTGCTTTATTCCTTGTTAGATTTTTAGTGTTCTTCCCTAGGTCCATTTGGAAACCAAAACTTTTTTCTTGAAACTTCTATGAGTAATGCCCCTGCTTTTGCTAGACCAAAATTGTGGCTAGAGACAAATACAAGAAGCCTTGCTACTGCAGTTTTCTAAGGATCTATCACGTTCCTTGATTTGGTTAGGGCCATTGAGGAGGCATTGTATGTAGCTAACTTGTGTGGAACTTTGAAATGGGTACGAGTCTCTGAAACATGGATGACATGGAAATTCAATCCCCCCAAAATTTTAGGAAACAAGGAATTCAAATAAAAATAAAAATAATTCAAAAAATAGTATTATTTTTAAATAGCAGATTATTGAGAAAATTAGAATGATAGACATAAAGTACAATTTAATAGAAAACTCATGTATATACTAACTCCCATACAATATTACATTATGCAAAATCCAAATCAGGTCTCTTAGTTTCTTGAAGTTTTTTTTCATACGTTCCAATAAAAAAGAATTAATTTTGACTTTATGTAGATGAAAATGCATTCATTTGGGATTTTTAATTCGTTTTTAGGGGTTGTTGAACTTCTCCACATCACATGGGATAGGAGAAAATCACAACAATGACTGCGGAGTCATTCACTGAATACGTGTGCTCTAATGCTAGCTCTCAATCACAACTCTCAAGGAGAATAGTGGAAGGAAAGAAAGGGAGTACAGCATTCTTGTCTTCCTCCCTTGCTTGTACAATGATTTATAGAGGAGAAAACTAGAAGAATAGAGATGGATCAAGAATAGGGATCCAAATCTAGAGTACAATCAAGAAGAGAACAAAACTCAATTGCCTAAGATAGAACTCTCAAAAGAGCTCCAAATGAATAAGTCCAACTCTAAGTAGTGAACGATCACATGAAAGCACCAAGAAGCCTACATAAATGTGCCCTAGCTCCAACAATAGTTGGTGGATGAAGATAGAACAAGGATGTGATGAGGTGCCTCCCTCAGACCAAGTACTCACATTCCTCGACCCAAATCTTGGTCCCGAGAATTGGAATTGTTAGAACAGTTTTCCGCACTCAAAATCAGATCTGAAATATGATCTATCAGCAACGAAAAACCATGTAATTGTAGGAGATACTGCCCCTTAGTATCACTGAGAGATCCCTCTCTGTTCGGGCTGGTGCTTTCCAACCTCAGGGGGGTGTCCCTGACATCTCCTCCCCTTGTTTTCAACCTGTAAATCTGCATACAAAACAATAAAAACAGCAGCAAAGGAAAGTGTTCTTGGCTGCAATTAAACAGCCCAAAGTCACAATGTTGGTTTTGAAAGTGTTTGTGGTGGAATCCCTGTAACGTTAGCTCAAAAAGAAATGAAAGAAAGGGAAAATAAGGCCCTGTTATGAGGTTGATTGCACCAAAATAATAGGATAATAACTTCTAAATCATGTCACAATACCAACAATCTATGAGAGCTTGATATGAACATAACAAGGCTTTATTTTTGTGTTCACCAAAAGGCTGATAACGCCATTGAGACAAATTCACAAACTGGTGTAGTGTTGTTCCCTGCACAAAGACAGTAGAAGCTAGACTAGAGAGAAGGAGAAAGAGAATCCAAAGAAGTATGCTGCATGTTATCCACCAAGTTGCACTAGGATGGATTTGCAGTTGAGCCACCAAAGATTGAGCAATTAGTTGCTCAAAGTTCAGAGTTCAGAAGTCCAGTCGGTCAAATTGACCACCTTTTTTCGCATTTCCATTCCCTGTGGGGCATTGTAATAAGATGAGATTAGCATGATGAAGTTGTAAAAGGCTTGGCCTCCTAAGACTTGATCATCAGTGCATACTCCATAGTTTTTTTTATCACTTGTTAATTATTTCTTGCCTGAAATTCATTTTAGGCGAGTTATAATTTCTAAGTTTTTTCACTCAAATACCTCCAAAGCTGGGGTATGTTACTGATGGTTAGGCCTTAGCTTGGTTATCCAAATCTAGTGTCTAAAATGTTTATTATTACCATGCTAGGTCTTCATTTTGAGTCATATGTTTTGAAATATTGTAACTTCGAAGAATATTCTAATTAAATTTGAGTTATTATCTTATAGATCAAATCCCCTTTTGTGGATTGAGCATGTCGGGTCTTGTATAAGATCAAATCCCCTTTTGTGGATTGGTCAAACTATATTTGTATGGTGGTATTTGTAAAATCGGCCCCTAGTATTTATAAAGTGGTTTTAACCACTTCTAGGAGAAGTCAGCCCCACTAAGTGAAATGACATAACCCTAGTGCCTCCTCAACTAGTATTTATATGTGAGGATGGTGCCTCACTTGTACACACACACACTCACCCATCTAGTGCGCATATCTTGAAGGCAGTTGCAGTTGCAGGAGGAAGGAGAAGAGAGGCGCATGCTCAAACTTGGTTTATCTTTGGTGTTTTGGTCTTAGTCTTGGCATTGTATTGGCAATGTATTATTGAGGAAGTTTTTGCTGGGTTTTCTCCCCCATGAGGGTTTCCTAAGATAAAATGCTGCGTACCTTGTGATTGTGTTTCTTTCAGTGATCCTCTTTATGCTATTGTTTTGGAAATGCAATGAATGCTCATGCAATTTGGAAATAACCTAATAACAACAGTAAAAACTTAACATGGTATCAGAGCTTGACTGAATAGAGCATCTTTCACTAGGTATCTAGACGTCACTGTTGTCATACAAGAAAATTAGGGATTTTTACTGAAGATAAATTTTTGACCAAAAACTATCTTGGGAAGTGCACCCTGCCTTAGCACATCTTTTGGTAGCTTGAGCGAACTTTTTCAGTGGCCAATTTATTCGGAAAGTCAAACCCTAGTTTTGAATGGTACCAGAAAACCAGAAAATTAGAACTAGTACTAGAAGTACCAGTCCAGAATTGCGCAGGTCAAGTTTCAAGGGGTAAAACTTGGAATTTCCTGAAACAATCAGCTCCAACAAACTCGCCTCAGCGCAGCGCATCTCCTGGTAAGCTCAGTTTCAATTTTTGAGCATTTTCATTTTCTGGTCATTTTCTTAGCTCCAGGTCAAGATGTTTGCAAGCACCAAGCTTGTTGACAAGTTAGAAGGTGTGGAAAATTTCCGTGCCTGGAAGTACAGAATTGGACTCATTCTTGAAGAGAATGACCTTGCAAAATTCATAAAAGAAAATGTACCGGAACCCGAAGAAGATGCAACCAAAGAGAAGTACAAGAAGGATATGATTAAGGCCAAAAGAATAATTGCAGATTCCATTAAAGACCACTTGATCCCTCAAGTGTCTTCTAAGAATACTCCAAAAGATATGTTTGATGCCCTAACCAGAATGTATGAAGGAAAGAACATCAATCGAAAGATGAACTTGAGAACCCACTCAAGAATACAAAGATGCCAAAAGAAGAAACAGTTCAAGACTATTTCTCTAGGGTTTCTCAATTCAAGGGAAATTGGAGACAACGTAGATGAATATGAACTCATGATGACAACTCTTAATGGTCTCACAAGACCTTGGGATGCCTTCATCCAAACTATTTGTGCAAGAAAAGAGAAACTCCTATTTGACAGTTTATGGGAAGAATGTGTTCAAGAAGAAGCAAGAGTGGCCAATCGAGAAGCCATCCTATTAAGAGATGAAAATCAAGCCCTAGCTGCTCATGCTAAGGGTCGACAGAAAAAGTCTCATTTTCAAAAGGAGACCCACTTCCATAAAGAATCTCACTCTCCAAAGAGATTCCAGAAATATCATAGGGGTCAAAGAAAGGGAAAATATTTCTCCTCTTATCAATGTTATCAGTGTGATAAGATGGGAGACATTGCTAAGAACTGTCCTGCCAGAAGGGAAGAATACAAGAGGAGAAATAACAAATGACATCATGCCCATGCAACTGAAGATGATGAGCCAC
Source organism: Picea mariana (assembly GCA_032191745.1). NCBI lineage: Eukaryota > Viridiplantae > Streptophyta > Pinopsida > Pinales > Pinaceae > Picea > Picea mariana. The sequence goes on along the minus strand of JASDQU010585720.1, from coordinate 6,784 downwards.
CCAAGAAGTTAACTAAAGAAGAGATTGAAGAATATGTTTTGTTTTTCGCTCTCTCAGGATCTGTGATACCTGGAGAGGATACTATAGTGGTGCCTCTAAGCACATGACAGGTCTGAAAGACACTCTCTCTAACCTTATAGAAAAGGACTTCCCCCAAAAAGTTTCACTTGGAGATGATTATCAATACCCTATCAAAGGAATGGGAGAATCCACCTACAAACTTGATTTAGGAACTCCAATGAGAATGAAGGACGTACTTTATGTACTAGGTTTGAAAAAGAACTTACTTTCTATTTCAGCCCTAGATAAGAAAGGATTCGGGGTTGCATTCATAGATGGTGAAGTTCTTATGTGGTGTAAAGGAAAAACTATAGAAGATGCAGTTGTTATTGGAACAAAAGAAGGTGGTTTGTACAAGTTAAAAGGTCACTCATATGCAGCCTTGACTCACTCTACTGAAAGTCCTTGTGAACTCTGGCATAGAAGACTAGCTCACATCAACTACAAAGCCTTACCATATGTAAGCAAGGTAGTTACATGTTTACCAGAATTAAGGGTTGATCATGAAGGTGTATGCAAAGGAAGTGCACAAGGAAAGAACATAAAGAATCCTTTTCCAAAGAGCGACAGTAAAGCAAAAGGAATCTTGGAACTTGTCCACTCAGAGGTATGCGATCCAATCCCATCAACCTCTCTAAGTGGGTATGCATACTATGTATCCTTTATTGATGATTACTCTCATAAGACTTGGGTTTATTTCTTGAAGTCAAAAGATGAAGTACTTGGAAAGTTCAAGGAATTCAAAGCCTTGGTAGAAAACCTCTCTGAAAGGAAAATCAAGATACTCAGGTCGGACAATGGAGGAGAGTACACTTCAAATGAATTTTGAAGCTTTTGTAGAGATGTCGGGATTAAGAGGGAGCTCACCACTCCCTATAATCCTCAACAAAATGGTGTAGCAGAAAGAAAGAATAGAACAATTATGGAAGCAGTAAAGACTATGATTCACGATCAAGATCTTCCACTGCACTTATGGGCTAAAGGAACAAGAACAACAGTATATGTCCAAAACCGATTATCCCATAGTGCACTTGGATTCAAAACTCCCAAAGAAATGTTCACCAAAAAGAAGCTAGAAGTAAGCCATCTCAAAATATTTGGTTGTCCAGTATTTGTACACATTCCANCCAATGCCATCAACCTCTCTAAGCGGGTATGCATACTATGTATCCTTTATTGATGATTACTCTCATAAGACTTGGGTTTATTTCTTGAAGTCAAAAGATGAAGTACTTGGAAAGTTCAAGGAATTCAAAGCCTTGGTAGAAAACCTCTCTGAAAGGAAAATCAAGATACTTAGGTCGGACAATGGAGGAGAGTACACTTCAAATGAATTTTGAAGCTTTTGTAGAGATGTCGGGATTAAGAGGGAACTCACCACTCCCTATAATCCTCAACAAAATGGTGTAGCAGAAAGAAAGAATAGAACGATTATGGAAGCAGTAAAGACTATGATTCACGATCAAGATCTTCCACTGCACTTATGGGCTAAAGCAGCAAGAACAACAGTATATGTCCAAAACCGATTATCCCATAGTGCACTTGGATTCAAAACTCCCAAAGAAATGTTCACCAAAAAGAAGCTAGAAGTAAGCCATCTCAAAATATTTGGTTGTCCAGTATTTGTACACATTCCAAAAGAAAAGAGAACTAAGTTGGATCCTTCAGGAAATAAGAGAATATTTGTTGGATACTGTGAGGTCTCTAAGGCCTTCAAAATTTACATACCAGGTTACCATCATATTGAAATCAACAGAGAATTAGAGATGTAACCTTTGATGAAGATGCAACACTCAAATGGTCAAGGAAATGTCAGCTTGAAGAAGTATATGAAGAAGAACCTGTAGCTTCCAAAGTTGCAGAACCCGTGAAGGAAGTTACAGTTACCCTTGATGATGAGATTCCAGAAGATCATGATATGATAGAATCTCAAGAACCTCCCCGTATGATGATTTCTCACAAGAGAAAGCCAGCTTGGGCAAGAGAACTTATTCAAGATGCAGAGAAGTATGGTGCCCTAGAAAGAACCATTAGACAAAGCAAGAAACCTAACCCATTCTCCAACTATATGGCCTTGATGTGTGATCCTGTAGAAAAGGAACCTACTTGCTTTGAATAAGCTGTTCAGAAGAAAGAATGGATGGACGCCATGACAGAAGAATACCAGTCCATTATAAAGAATGATGTATGGGAAGTAATTCCCAGACCAAAGAACAAAGATGCGGTATCTTCCAAGTGGATATACAAAATAAAACATGCATCATACAGAAGTATTGAAACACATAAGGAAAGATTTGTGGCTCGTGGATTTTCTCAAAAGGAAGGTATTGACTATGAAGAAACATTTGCTCCTGTAGCTAGATACACTTCTATTAGAACCATCATAACTCTTGCAGCGAAAATGAAGTGGAAGTTACACCAGATGGATGTGAAAACAACTTTCTTAAATGGTGTTATTGAAGAAGAAGTGTACATAGAACAACCACAAGGGTTTGAAGTTGAAGATAGAAAGACTCATGTCTGCAGGTTGAAGAAAGCTCTGTACGGGTTGAAGCAAGCTCCTAGAGCTTGGTATGGTAGAATTGATAGTTTCCTGACGAGTTTGGGCTTTACCAAGAGTAAAGCTGATCCTAACCTTTACTTCAAGGTTATGAATGATGAGCCAATTATATTGCTACTATATGTGGATGATTTATTCTTGACAGGAGAAGAAAAGCTCATCACAGATTGCAAGAAGAAGCTCGCTGCAGAGTTTGAGATGAAAGACCTAGGCCCGATGCATTATTTCTTAGGTCTTGAAGTTTGGTAGAGCTCAAAGAAGATCTTCCTTAGCCAAGGGAAGTATGCAATTGAAATACTGAAGAGATTTGACATGTTGGAATGTAAAGCCATGAACACACCCATGGAAACGAATTTAAAGCTCCTAGTTGATACTTCGTCAGAGTTGGTTGATGCTTCTCTATATAGACAGATTATTGGATCGTTGATGTATCTAACGAATACCAAGCCAGATATATGCTTTGTTGTGAACACCTTGAGTCAGTATTTGCTGGCGCCTAGACGTGTTCACCTTGTAGCTGCAAAGCATGTGCTGAGATACCTTAAGGGTACGTTGGATTATGGTCTTGTTATACTGGAGATCATGACTTCAGACTGTATGGTTATACTAATTCAGATTGGGCTGGAAGTGCTTCAGAAAGAAAGAGCACTTCAGGATGTTGTTTCAGTTTGGGGTCAACCATGACTTCATGGCAAAGCAGGAAGCAATCCAGTATTTCTCTTAGCACGAGAGAAGCGGAATACATTGCAGCTTGTTCCGCCGGTTGTGAAGCCATATGGATTCGAAAGGTGTTGACAGGTCTATTCGATCTGGAGATGGAAGCCATCGTGATTCTATGTGATAACCAGAGTTGTATAAAGATGACGGAGAACCCGGTGTTCCATGATAAGTTGAAACACATAGAGATCTGGTACCACTACATTCGTGATATGGTGCAGAGGGGAGCTGTAAAGCTCCAATATGTTGGCACAGATGAGCAGGATGCAGATGTGTTGACTAAGCCTCTGTCTCGTGTGAAGTTTGAGTACTTCCGAGACAAGCTTGGTGTTTTCCGAAAGGACCTCCCTCGAAAAGGGGAGTAATGCTGATGATACTATGGTATCCTGACCAACAACGGGTAGCTTCATTAGGATTTT
>JASDQU010585719.1:17069-29745 GCA_032191745.1 Picea mariana | reverse complement strand
ACAATAACTATTGATTATTTCTCATATATTGTGCATGGTGTATTGTGGTGTATTGGTGTAACTCTTATACTATTATTCATTGCTCATTGGATATAGTTGAATGGTTTAAGTATAAGTTGAAAAAGGTTTTAAATTGTACTTGATACTAATTCACCCCCCTCTCAGTATCAACAGAACTCACCTCATTCTACAAGAACCTGCTTTCAGAACCATGCCCAAACTGATTGACAAAAATCAATAAGATCATTAGAAATATACCTGCTTTAATATCTAAGGATCAAGATGCATCTCTTCTCAGACCCATAACATAAGAGGAGGTTTATCAAGCCATGAAAGAGATGCTAGTAGGAAAAGTGCCAGGTCTAGATGGATTCACCACTGATTTATTTCGCCATAGCTAGCACCTTGTACAGGAATTTATTTGGTAGTTGATCAAATATTCTCGACAATCAAGGGAGGTGCTCAAGGCCTTCAATGCTACCTTCCTCACACTCATTCCAAAGGAGGAGAAGGTGGCATGCCCTTCGCAGTTTCTCCCCATAGCGCTCTGCAACGTCATCTACAAAATCCTCACTAAGGTAATTGCACTTCATCTTAAACCCATCCTTCCTTTCATTATCTCTCATGAACAAATTGGCTATGTTGAAGGCAGCCACATACTTGATAGCTTCCTTCTGGCCCACGAGGTGATCCACTCCCTCAAGTCTTCTGGCACTCCTGGTATTCTCATCAAGTTAAACCTCTCAAAGGCCTTGAAAAACTAAGCTGGCAGTATATGAGCTCTCTCCTATTAGCCTTTGGATTCTCAGAAGCCTAGGTTGAATGGACATTAAACCTCACATCTTCTACTTTCTTCTCTATTCTGATCAATGCTGTCCCCTCCTCTCCTTTCACCCCTTCTCGCGGTATTCACTAGTGTGACCCCATCTCCCCCTTCCTTTTTTTCATCATGGATGAAGGGTAAGTTGCTATATCAAAGCTGCCATTGAGGAAGGATCTCTCATGGGACTTTCCCTGCATGGAATTAACCCCCCTCTCTCCCACGACCAGTTTGTAGATGATACCCTCATGATGGGCTCCCCCACTATTAGAGAATCTCTTAAACTTCAAATCATCCTTCATGACTTTTGTGAAGCCTCTGACACCTCTATTAACCTTGATAAGTCTCAGATCTTCTTTTTTAACACACCCTGTTCTATCCAACTCCATAATTCTTGGCTCTTGGGCTTCGAAATGACCTCCCTTCCATCCAAATACTTCGATATCCCTCTCATCGACAATGCTCACAAGAATATCTCCTAGGAAAGCCTCTTAGATTCTCTCGCCAAGAGGCTATCCTCTTATACCTTTCGCCCTCCTAATCTTGCGAGCAGACTCACTCTCTTGAAGTCGATCCTTCAATTTATTCCTATCTTTACCTTTTCTGCCCTAGTTTCCCCCAAATTTATTCTTCAGGCGATCAGATCCCTTCAAAGAAACGTCCTCTAGAAAGGTTGTAAAGAAGGGTGTAAGTGGGCCCTAGTGAACCGAGACAAACTTTGCACACCCAAACTCTCTGGTGGATTGGGTCTGCAGGATCCTTTAATCCTTAATCAAATATTTGGAGCAAAAACCCGGTGGCACTGGATCAAAAATACGAAGGTGGTTTGGGCCCAACTCTGGCGAAATAAATATGCACCCCATGTTGATGATCACCATCTCATCCATTGGAATGAAAGCATAGAGGGATTCCCCCATCTGGAACACCGCTCAACATAACAAAATTCTCATTCAGTAGCATGCCTTCTGGGAAATCCAAGAAGGGAGGGAAGCTTTATTCTAGTCTAACTCCTGGCAACAATTGTCGGCATTAACACTCAATGATCAGCTCCAAGAGCTCTAGGCAAAAACTATAGAGGTATTACTGGTAAATGTTGCACAACTCTGGAAATCCAGTGCACCAGAATCTATGTGGCGATCCTTGTGAATAACCCATGAGGAGATTGGAATCACAAGAAACACACATTTACGAGCTTGGAAAGAAGAATCAAGAAGGATAAAAACAAGGGTAAAACATGGGCCTTATATCCTACGTTGGGGACTATCCACCAAAGGCTCATTCACAATCAAAGAAGCGTATGGTTTGAAGGCCTCTTTTCATCTTCTCCCCCACGAGAAGATAAAGAAAAATATATGGACAATCAAACACTGGCCCAAAGTCAGTACCTTCCTCTGGCTAGCACCTCAAAATCGAATTCTCACATGGGACAACATGAAGAAGATAGGTTTCATAGGTCCTTCAGTTTTCCCTCTCTATATCAAGTCTGAAGAAAACATTGAACACATCCTCAATCAATGTGCATACAACTCACAAGTATGGGACTTTGTTGCACAGAGAATGCACACTTCTAACAGGCAATGAGTCGGTATCATCAACACTCTTGCAGACTAGAGGTAAGTTGCTTATCAAAATCCAATCCTAAACTGGATATGGCTATTGCTCCTAGGATTCACCACTTGCAAACTGTGGAAAGAGAGAAACCGTCGAATCTTCCGCTCCTCCCATATCCCTTGTGAGAAAATATGGAAGAAAATTTAGGACTGTGTATTGGAGACCACTAACCTAATCAAATGGAAAAATGAGGATCTCAAATGTAATTCAAGAGAAGAACCGATCCTTAGGCAATGACACTTCACCCCTTCTCCATCCCAAGGAGCTGAAACGTTTAGACTCTCTGTCGCTTTTTGCTCCACCAGATGGGTGAAACCCCCTACTGGATTCATGAAAGTCAACTTTGATGGGGCCTCTAAGGGTGACTCGGTACCAGCTGGATTCGGAGTGGTCATTCGTGATGAAATAGGTCAGCTTATTTTTGTTTCTACAGGAATCTTGGTGGCTGACACCAACAATGTCGTGAAACTCTGGGCCCTCATGAAGGGCATCCAAGCTACCTCATCTCCGGGCTTCAATAAAATCATGGTAGAAGGAGACTCATAGATCATCCTCAATATCTTCACCAAATCCTCCATGGCTTTGCACCGATGAATATCTCTCACAATTGGCAACTTCTCTCCAACCCGAAGCTTTTGCAATCTCTTCTCCATCGACACTTGGTCCTCATCCCATCACATGTGCGTTGAGAGGCAAACATGGTCACAGAAAAACTGGCCAACATTGGTGTCCAACAATAGAATTCTGACTTGGAATGTCATATTGAGTAGCTACATGCAACTCCCTATCTCCAAGAATGTATTTCCCTCGCAGCTCAGGACAACCTTCCCTCGGATGGGGTGATTTCCTAGGAAATCAAAGACACATGGGGAGGGGACTATGAGCCATCTGCCAACGATCACCTTCGAGATTAAATGAGCCTCACAAGACCCGCCTATCCGTAGAGGCCATAGTCCATTTGATGTTCTTCCCTACATGTGATAAATCAACCTTCAGGTGGCCAAGAGTATGAGTATGACATTGCAATCTATTCCTCACAGGTTGGCATTCAAAGCAACACTAATGGTGATCAATTCCATTTGGTTTTTCATGAATTGGGACTTTCCATAGGTTGGCATTATCTCATGTTCGCGATGGATGGAGTTAGGCTTTCTCTCATCTTCCTTTATCTCTAGTATATCTTCGCTTGTCTCCCCCATGCTGAAATATCTTTACCACTCTAGTCCTCAGTATGCCTCGTGAGAGGGCTCGTTCTCGTCTCAACACTCTTACACGTGTGAATTTAGCCAGTGGCAGGGGTTCTATTGATGGTGGTAGGGGTTTTGTTGATGACAAGGGCTCTATTGATGGCTCATCCTCGTCTCCGCGCCAGGATGAGGATTCTTATCCACGACACCCGAGCACTCCTTGGAGTTGTTTCATTGAAGAAGAGACAAGCGACTTTGCACCAACAATTCCAGTCTCCCCTCTCCCTTTGCATCCCTTGGTTTCTCCCCTTTTGCATGACTTCCAGATAACACCTTCTAGATTTCTCTACCCCGATTTCCCTCCTCGGCATTCACCCTCTTCTATAATGCCTAGCTCATACCACGAGGTCCACTCATGTCTTCCTCCCCTGGAAGACCTGTTAAATCTAATTTTTGATATGAAAAGCGTTGTAGATGACCTGAAATTCAGTCTGGAGCAGGTGCACCAACGCCTCTCGTGGATTGTAGCTCATCATGTCAACATCAACTGTTTGAATTCAACTTCGACCATCAGTGTGTAGGACACGATATTGCTGGGGAATCCAATTCCATTACCTCTGACAGCTCCAATAGGACATATTCATGAGCATGTTCCTCATACTGAATAGTAGTATTGTTGTTATGGTTAATAGTTTTGTGCCTCATGGAAAAAAACTTTCCAATGTTAAAACATGTTTTTGGATTATACATGTAATCAATATGCATAGTCTATATTTTTTGGACTTAGATCATTTGAGGAAACTGTGGGGGAATTTTAGATGAAAACTCAGGCAACGACAAGTTGGTTTCCTTTGTAGGAAACCTTGTCGATTGTTCTATGACGGTATGCATATTTTCAGACATATGAGGTAAGACAAACTTCTTATTTACAAACAAAAAAACAAGTTAAAGTTCATTTATGGAATTATGAAGAATATAATATGTAAAGAAGACAAGGGAAAGGAAAAATCACTTCCCAAAATAACATTTTAAAAAGAGAAAAACTAAATTAAAAGAACGAAAAAGAAAAAATAATTGGAAAGCACCAACACAATGAGATAGGGAACAATGATAAATTTCAAGAAGAACGAGTTCCCTACTCAAGAATGTTGTTTTGGGAAAGCATTTTTGACATTCAAGGTTGTAAAGAAATGTATGTTTGATGTGAGGAAATGGATGTCATTGGGTCTACCATGTCTCATAGGTATATAATGTGAGCTTAGAAATTGTCCATGGGGCCACTTCATATTCTTGTTAGAGGGTTGGAAGTCACAGGTAATCAACCTAATGCATGTTGGTCTAGTGAACACACCTTTAGTAAGCCATTAATGAAGGTCAACCATCTCTTAGAGGAAGAATGCTAAGAACCTCTAGTTGCAATAAGACATGAATGTATCGAGAGAACCAAGTGATTCTCTAAAGAGACAAAAGAACCATCTTATGATCTCGTAGCAGGGAGAGCATATGAGTTCAAAATGGTCCTTGGTTGCAAGCTCTAAGGAGAAGATATGATAAATTATACGATGCTCCCAAGTGTTATCATATCAAAACTACTCACTTGCAACATTTTTAGTAGTTAGACATAAATGCATCACTATTGGCATGCATAAGCCCCATTTCCAGCCCCATTTCCAACCCCTTTCCACCATTATATGACCTCAAACTCATTGAAAACAACCTAGTAAAACCCTAAAATCGGCCAAAAGTGGCCCGTGCAATTATTATCCCCAAAAAGTGCACTTGGACAAAGTAGATATCACCCTCAAAAGTTGCAATGCTCCATAAAATAGCCAATTTTGATTGTTTCCGGTCGTCATCAATGCGCTTGAATTAGTATGATGGAGGGGTAGATATATGTGGACCATCCTAAACCCTATTTGTTATTGGTAATCTTTATTTGGTCATCTTTAGCCACTATTTGGAAGACCACGTCAAGGGGGTTTAACCATCATTTCACTATAAATAAAGAATTTGAGGTTAATCTCTTCATCCATTATCACAAATAGGGTTATGCTACGTAAATGCCATCAAAATATTGAAGACCTCTTCCTCTTGATAGGATGTTTCTAGGTAACTTACTTATCAATCGAGGAGGGAGTCACAACCACATCAAGGAAGCCAAGTACCCATCCCAAAGAGGGGCTTTGGAGACCATCAAATTCAACAAGCTCATCCATAAGGTGTATTCTTTGGCCTTCTCATTCAATAATGGAAATTATTTTCATTATTTCATATTTCTTGTTCTTGTTAATGTAATGGTTTCTTCCTTTTGTTCTTTATTTCATGAATAAGCTAGGGTTTGAAGCACACAAAGTAGACTTAGGGTTTGGTTTTCTAACTCTTTAAACCATTTTGTCTCGGGATAGTACACAACCATTAAGCAAGTGGATTTGTCTACCTTGTAACCTACACCAACTCTAAGAAATATGGAAGCTAGAAGGAGAAAACTCTAAGCTGGGCCAGATGGACCATCAATTTGCACATTAACTAGAGTCTAGTGTGGCTCAGGGGATGGATGAATGCATCATTATGTTGGAGATATAACTCTAACTAGTGATGAGTTTGGAAGAATGGTGCTCTATAGGCTTACACTAAGTGGATTGGAGAGATCATGCAGGGTATTGGTGATCCAGGTGGATATCAATGGCCACCCACCTCTTCCATCTGGCTCACATACAATTTTCATCTTGGCAATTGTTTTCTGGCTTTTCGGGTCCTAAACTTTCAGGGCCATTTTGAGGCCCTAAACAATGGTTTTTGGGATCGGCATAGTCACATTATAGATAGAGTCAAAGTGTGACAACAACGTGTGTAGTCCTTGGATAGACCTTTCCAACGGGCTATCGTGCTCCTAAAACGAAGATCGTATGCAAAAGTTACGACTCTGGGAAGTTGATGTACCAACTTACCCCATTGGAGCCCACATGACTTTTGGCGCTTCATATCCTAGGGTTAGGTTTTTGGATTTATATGGTTTTATGATTACTTATTGATATTAAAAAGGCCTGGAGGCCTCATTGTAATGTGCTCAAGCTAATGCACGTAGCTGCCACATCTCTTCTTAGAGATTAACTACCACCATTCGAGCAAGATTGTTTCATTCTGGATTTTACGGTTTCAACGGATTTCTTTATTGAATAGAAGTTAGGTTTCACTGTATCTCTATTATTGTTCACTGTATCTTTGTGTTAATGTTATAGATATGTGTTCATTTTTTTCCGCTCATAAATCCAGATTAATGGTATCAGAGAAGTCTTCTCTTCATTTGTTTCTCTGTGCATGTCCCCAACGAGGTTAAGGTATAAGCAGTTGGGTCTTGAACCAATTGAGATTTTGTAAGATCGACCTCGCCGAACGCGACAATCGCCCATGGGGGAATAAAAGAGAGAGGATGGGGCAGGAGATCCCTTCAAACTGTTTCTCAAGGAAGCCCTTGGGCAACATAGGAACGAGATGATGGATAATTTTGCACAAATACTTTGAAGACTACCAACAAGTGACGCATATGCCTCGAGCGGAGGCACTACCCCCTTCAAGGTATAAATCAATTTTGATATTCCTATATTTGAAGGTCAAATAGATGCGGATGTTGTAGACAAATGGTTAAACCTTCTAGAAGGGTATTTCTCTGTCCATAAATTTTATGATAGAGAAAGTATTACATTTGCGCTCCTTAAGGTCATCCCCCATGTCAAAGATTGGTGGGAGACTTTCTGTGAGAAAAAGGAAACAAAGGAGTCTCCATTATTTGCAGTATCACCCACTTGGGTTTATTTGAGGGATGCTATTAAGGAATAATACTACCATGTTGGAAGTTATGGTGACTTATATACAAGATGGACCACACTGCGGCAAGAAAGGGACCAAATAGTGCTAGAAATCACCAATGTCTTCCATACCTTGCTCACCAAGATGAGTATCAAAGACTCTGAGCGACATATGGTGCTCAAGTACTGCAATGGTCTGCATAGATACATACATAAAGAAATGGAGTTTCTGGACATATCGTCCTTGGGCGCGACCTATCATTATGTTGTCAAAATTGAGCAAAAAATTAAACAAAAGACATGATAATTTGGGTCTGTGAACCCCTCACAATAGAAGCAAGGAAAAAGAAACCCCAACCCATAAAACAAAGGACAGAGCAATGATGGACTACCTCAGGACAACCAGTCTAAGACACAAACAAAAAAGGATAATGAGAAGACAAAGAAAGACATTAGGAAGTGGTGCGAGTTCCATAAGAGCCCATGGCATAACACCGTTGAATGTTGCTAAAAGAATTCATTGGTGGTCGAGGTGAAAGCCTCTGAATGATATGTGGGTTCCGACTCTAAGTCATAACCAAAAAAAGGGAGATAGATCATTGACGCAAAACCCAGTGCCACTGTTGTTACCACCAATATCCAACCCAGTGAACCTGATGAACCAGAGGAAGGTGAGTGCCTCTTTCATTCACAAATGTGGGTGAAGGGTACTCTATTGCACTTCATTGTTGATAGCGGTAGCCGGAAGAACCTCATATCAGTGGAAGTCATTAAGAGGTTGGCTTTACTGACAAAACCAAACCCACATCCATACACCATCGGATGGCTCCACTAAGGGAGCAATCTCCACATCAGCCAATAGTGTCTCCTTCCCTATGACATCAAGCCCTTCAAAGATGAGGTATTGTGTGATGTTTCCCCCTTGAAGTTTGTGATGTTCTTTTTGGCCAACCTTATTTATGGAAGCATCATGATGTATATGAGTCTCGGCCTCATAGTGTTATTATTACTTTGGACTAGCAATTGTACAAAATACTCGAGGTAGTCCCAACTACTGCCATTTCCTTGATCTTTTCCAAGCAATGTAGGAAGGTCATCTCTCAGACCAAGAATTTCATCTTCTTTGTGATTCATGATCAAAGTGAGAAAAATGTTGCAACCACATCCATGGCCTACGCGACAGGTCTCTCTAGGTAGCAGAAGCAAGTGAATAAGGTCGTGGAAGAATACAAAGACCTCTTACCCTCACCCACTGGGGTACCTCTGCACTATCAGGTCAAGCATTCAATCGATTTGACCCCCGGTGCACCGCTACCCAATGGGCCAGTCTATTGCCACTCTCTGTTAGAAAACGAGGAAATCAAGCACCAGATCCAAGAGCTGCTAGAAAAGGGGCACATCTAACCAAGCTCATCACCTTGTGGAAGCCCAATCATGCTTGTGCAAAAGAAAGACGAGACCTGGTGACTCTGCATTGATTACCAGGCCCTAAATAAAATCACAGTCATGAACCGGTACCCAATTCCCCAAATTGACGATCTCCTTGACCAGATCAAGGGGGCCAAATACTTCAGTAAGATTGATCTGAAGTTTGACTACCACTAGGTCCCAATAGAGCAGACCGATGTATGGAAGACTGCCTTCAAGTCCAAAGAAGGTCTTTTTGAATGGCTGGTCATGCACTTTGTCTTGATGAATGCCCCAACAAATTTCATGAGGATGATGGATGATATATTGCGACCTTTCACCAATTATTTTGTGGTGGTGTATTTGGATGACATCCTCATCTTCAACGAGAGTTGGGAAGAACACTTGCAACATATTCAGTAGGTTCTGCACACTCTACTGCAACACAATCTATATGCAAATTTGGAAAAATTCTCCTTTAGCATGAACATGGTCTAGTACCTAGGCTACATTTTTTGATGAACATGGGGTGCATGTTGATCTAACCAAGATCCAGGTCATTCATGACTGGATAGCCCTGACCACACTCACTGAGCTTAAGATCTTCTTAGGCCTTGACAATTTCTATCGTAGGTTTGTGTTGGGATTCTCCCACATAGCATGGGCCCTTATCCAAGTGACCAGGGACGGTGGAAAGGAAAATTTCGTGTGGGTCCAATCGCAACATAAAGCATTTGATGATTTGAAGCAATGCTTGTGCTCAACCACAGTGCTCTCATTACCCGACTTGCAACAAGATTTTGAGATAGAGACAGATGCTTTAGACTATGCTGTGGGCACAGTTCTCACTCAACACGGGCATCTCGTGGCATATCATAGCATGACACTATCAGATACCGTCTCTAAGTACCCCACTTATGACAAAGAAATGTACTCCATTATACAAGCCTACCGCCAATGGAGGCATTACATTCTAGGGAAGGAGAGGGTCATCCACACTGATCATAAGCCTTTGTAGTTCATGCAGACACAAGGAAAAGTGCATAATGAACTCCATCAGAAGTGGTCCACATACTTGCAGTAGTTCCATATCAACATGAATTATAAGATAGTGAGCACCAACCATGTCGTTGACTACCTCATTCGACCTCCAGTTGCAGCACTAACCACAGTGCTACACTCCTACGAACATGAGACCTTCAAATGGCCCCAACTCTAAAGAGAGATCTTAACTTCGCCACTATCTACCATATGTTGGTCACAAACATAATTTTCATTGATTTCCATCTTCAGGACCAGTTGTTGTGCCATCTGGGCCATCTCTGTGTCCCATCAAACGAGTGAGTGAAGATTATTTGGGAATCTCACTATAGTTGGGTGGCAGGACACTTCAACGTAGAAAAGACAGTGGTTGTGTTGCAACAACATTTCTATTGGCCGAAACTTCGACAAGATGTCAGCAAGTATATCAGGTCCTACACGGCCTGTGCCATTTCCAAATCGGCCATTAAGAAAAAAGGCATGTACACCCCTCTGCCCACTCCCGAAATGCCCTGGAAATCCATCTCAATAGACTACATTTCAAACCTTCCTTCAACAAGCAGGGAAATGACTGTGTTTTTGTGGTTGTTGATCGATTTTCCAAGATGGAAATTCTGGCCTCTTGTAAGAAGAGCATCACAATGGAGGCCACTGCCAAGCTCTTTTTTGAATGAGTGTGGGTCCATTTTGGGATACCACAAAGCATCATCTCAGATTGGGACAACCAATTCCTCGAGACATTTTGGTTGACCCTCTAGTCATAGTTGGACACCAAGCTCACCAAATCCATTGCCTTCCACCCCCAAATAGATGGCCAAACCGAGGTCGTCAACATGATGATCATGCATATCTTGCGCATGTACAATTCCAAGAACCTATGCACATGGGATGAGAGTCTTACCTATGTTCAACACAGTTACAACTGATCCATACATAACTCAACCGACTACATCCCCTTTCAGGTGGGGTTGGGATTTCAACCATTAGGTCCCATGGATGTTGCACTACCCCTTCCGTCCACATAGGAAAAATCATCCCGTGCTCAAACAGAAGCTGCCAAAGCTTCCCAATTCATTGAACGAATCCAACACATCCACCAACATGTTCAGGATATTTTGCAGAAGTCTAATGCCAAGTACAAGCAACACCATGATCAACACCGAGTGCCACACAAATTTCAGGAGGGAGATAAAGATTGCTTGCATTTGCATAAAGAACACCTTACAAGACCCCATTAGAATCTTTATCCACTCTGCTATGGACCTTACACCATCACCAAGGTTGTGGGTTACAATGCTTTTGAGCTCAACATTCCCCCCTTCCTTGGCCTACATCGAGTGTTTAATGTGGACCTCCTTCAGCCATACTTTCCACCATTATTGGACACCTCATAGATAATAGGACATTTGACACCAATATAGCTCAACCCTGACTGCATGGAACATGCATCCAATGATCATATCGTGGACACACAGGTCAATGGAACTCGCCAACATAATCTTCAACTTTATCATGTTGTCAAAGCAGGACAACTCCTGCACCAAGGCAAGTGGCTCACTTAGGTCCAAATTCAACAGAAATTTCCTCATATGATGGGGGAACTCAATGCAATGGAGACCATTGATTCCTAAGGGGTCAGGATTGATCTAGGTGTATATCGGTGGCCACCCACCTCTTCCAACTGGCTCACATACAATTTTCATATTGGCTATTTTTTTCTAGCTTTTCGGGTCCTAAACTTTCGGGGCCGTTTTGAGGCCCTAAACAACGTTTTTTGGGCTCGCCATAGTCACACTATGGATGAAGTCAAAGTGTGACGAGAAAATGTGTATTCCTCGGATATACCTTTCCAACGAGCTATCTTGTGCCTAAATGGATATTGTATGCAAAATTTATGACCTCGGGTAGTTGATGTACCAACTTACCCCGTCAGGGCCCACATGACTTTTGACGCTTCATCTCTCAAGGTTAGGTTTTTGGATGTCTAGGGTTTTTTGATTAGTTCTTGATGCTAAAAAGGCCTGGAGGCCTCATTGTAATGTTCTTAGGTGAATGCACATAGCCACGACATCTCTTCTCAAAGATTAGCTACCACCATTCGAGCAAGATTATTTTATTATGCATTTTACAGTTTCAACATATTTCTTTATGGAATAGAAGTTAAGTTTCACTATATCTTTTTTATTGTTCACTGTATCTCTGTGTTAATGTTATAGATTTGTGTTCATTTTGTTCCGCTCATAAATCTAGATCAATTGGAGAGTAAAAATACCTTTGTTTGTCTCATCCTTGGAGAGATCATGAGCATCCATTGAAAATCTATGTGGGGGTGGTTTGTTAATATCAAGGTTAATGGGGTGAAGAAATGAAGTGGCTCTTGCATACTAACATGAATCGACTTCACATCCTAGCTACTCCACATATGACTAGAGTCTGAGCAAGATATGGATATCTAAGAAGACTACTTTGTGAGTTGCTCATCCATCTGAGCTTGTGTATCACCATCACCACATGGAAGATCATTGAAGTGGGTTATGCTAAAATATACAAGAATGATAGCACGGTGACTCATCTCTTGGCGTGAAGATGTTTGGATAACATCATGACAAGAACTCTCTCTATCCTATTTCAATATACTCTCCAAAGGTATGGTCCCCAAGCTCATACCCATACAAGATTGTAGATATGACCAATTATGAGTGGAAGAGTTGGAATTGGAGCTAAAAACATTGATTTTCAGAAGTGTTAAGAGCAAGATATCCCTTGCTCAATCTAGCCTTTATTGCTAGAGTCAAGCTAAAACA
>JASDQU010585719.1:2913-15360 GCA_032191745.1 Picea mariana | reverse complement strand
CATGGGACTTTCCCTGCATGGAATTAACCCCCCCCTCTCCCACGACCAGTTTGTAGATGATACCCTCATGATGGGCTCCCCCACTGTTAGAGAATCTCTTAAACTTCAAATCATCCTTCATGACTTTTGTGAAGCCTCTAACACCTCTATTAACCTTGATAAGTCTCAGATCTTCCTTTTTAACACACCCCGATCTATCCAACTCCATAATTCTTGGCTCTTGGGCTTCGAAATGACCTCCCTTCCATCCAAATACTTCGATATCCCTCTCATCGACAATGCTCACAAGAATATCTCCTAGGAAAGCCTCTTAGATTCTCTCACCAAGAGGCTATCCTCTTAGACCTTCCGCCCTCCTAATCTTGCTAGTAGACTCACTCTCTTGAAGTCGGTCCTTCAATCTATTCCTATATTTACCTTTTTTGCCCTAGTTTCCCCCAAATTTATTCTTCTGGCAATCAGATCCCTTCAAAGAAACGTCCTCTAGAAAGGTTGTAAAGAAGGGTGTAAGTGGGCCCTAGTGAATCGAGACAAACTTTGCACACCCAAACTCTCTGGCGGATTGGGTCTGCAGGATCCTTTAATCCTTAATCAAATATTTGGAGCAAAAACTCAGTGGCGCTGGATAAAAAATACAAAGGTGGTTTGGGCCCAACTCTGGCAAAATAAATATGCACCCCATGTTGATGATCACCATCTCATCCATTGGAATGAAATCATAGAGGGATTCCCCCATCTGGAACACCGCCCAACATAACAAAATTCTCATTCAGTAGCATGCCTTCTGGGAAATCCTAGAAGGGAGGGAAGCTTTATTCTAGTCTAACTCCTGGAAGCAATTGTCAGCATTAACACTCAATGATCAGCTCCAAGAGCTCTAGGCAAAAACTACAGAGGTGTTACTGGTAAATGTTGCACAATTCTGGAAATCCAGTGCACCAGAATCTATGTGGCGATCCTGGTGAATAACCCATGAGAAGATTGGAATCACAAGAAACACACATTTACGAGATTGGAAAGAAGAAGAAAGAAGGCTAAAAACAAGGGTAAAATAGGGGCCTTATATCCTACGTTGGGGACTATCCACCAAAGGCTCATTCACAATCAAAGAAGCGTATGGTTTGAAGGCCTCTTTTCATCTTCTCCCCCACGAGAAGATATGGAAAAATATATGGACAATCAATCACTGGCCCAAAGTCATTACCTTCCTCTGGCTAGCACCTCAAAATCTAATTCTCACATGGGACAACATGAAGAAGATAGGTTTCATAGGTCCTTGAATTTTCCCTCTCTATCTCAAGTCTGAAGAAAACATTGAACACATCCTCAATCAATGTGCATACAACTCACAAGTATGGGACTTTGTTGCACAGAGAATGCACACTTCTAACAGGCAACGAGTCGGTATCATCAACACTCTTGCAGACTAGAGGCAAGTTGCTTATCAAAATCCAATCCTAAACTACATATGGCTATTGCTCCCAGGATTCACCACTTGCAAATTGTGGAAAGAGAGAAACCATCGAATCTTCCGCTCCTCCCATATCCCTTGTGAGAAAATATGGAAGAAAATCTAGGACTGTGTATTGGAGACCACTAACCTAATCAAATGGACAAATGAGGATCTCAAATGTAATTCAAGAGAAGAACCAATCCTTAGGCAATGACACTTCACCCCTTCTCCATCCCAAGGAGCGGAAACGTCTAGACTTTCTGTCGCTTTTTGCTCCACCAGATGGCTGAAACCCCCTACTGGATTCATGAAAGTCAACTTTGATGGAGCCTCCAAGGGTGACTCGGTCCCAACTGGATTCAGAGTCATCATTCGTGATGAAATAGGTCAGCTTATTTTTTTTTCTACGGGAATCTTGGTGGCTGACACCAACAATGTCGCGAAACTCTGGGCCCTCATGAAGGGCATCCAAGCTACCTCATCTTTGGGCTTCCATAAAATCATGGTAGAAGGAGACTCATAGATCATCCTCAATATCTTCACCAAATCCTCCATGGCTCTGCACCGATGAATATCTCTCACAGTTGGCAGCTCCTCTCCAACCCGAAGCTTTTGCAATCTCTTCTCCATCGACACTTGGTCCTCATCCCATCACATGTGCGTTGAGAGGCAAACATGGTCACGGAAAAACTGGCCAACATTGGTGTCCAACAATAGAATTCTGAGTTGGAATGTCATATTGAGTAGCTACATGCAACTCCCTATCTCCAAGAATGTATTTCCCTCGTAGCTAATGACAACCTTCCCCCGGATGGGGTGATTTCCTAGGAAATCAAAGACACATGGGGAGGGAACTGTGAGCCATCTGCCAACGATCACCTTTGGGATTAAATGAGCCTCACACGACCCGCCTATCCGTAGAGGCCATAGTCCATTTGATGTTCTTCCCTACATGTGAGAAGATCAACCTTCAGGTGGCCAAGAGTATGAGTATGACATTGCAATCTATTCCTTGCAGGTTGGTATTCAAAGCAACACTAATGGCGATCAATTCCATTTGTTTTTTCATGAATTGGGACTTTCCATAGGTTGGCATTATCTCATGTTCGTGATGGCTAGAGTTAGGATTTCTCTCATCTTCCTTTATCTCTAGTATATCTTCGCTTGTCTCTCCCATGTTGAAATATCTTTACCACTCTAGTCCTCAGTATGCCTTGTGAGAGGGCTCGTTCTCGTTGCAACACTCTTACGTGTGTGAATTTAGCCAGTGGCAGGGGTTCTATTGATGGTGGTAGGGGTTTTGTTGATGGCAGAGGCTCTATTGATGGCTCATCCTCGTCTCCGCGCCAGGATGAGGATTCTTATTCGCGACACCTGAGCACTCCTTGGAGCTGTTTCATTGAAGAAGAGACAAGGGACTTTGCACCAACAATTCCAGTCTCCCCTCTCCCTTCACATCCCTTGGTTTCTTCCCTTTTGCATGACTTCCAGATAACACCTTCTATATTTCTCTGCCCCGGTTTCCCTCCTCGGCATTCACCCTCTTCTGTAATGCCTAGCTCATACCACGAGGTCCACTCATGTCTTCCTCCCCTGCAAGACCTGTTAAATCTAATTTTTGATATGCAAAGCACTGTAGATGACCTGAAATTCAGTCTGGAGCAGGTGCACAAATGCCTCTCTTGGATTGTAGCTCATCATGTCAACATCAACTGTTTGAATTCAACTTCGACCATCAGTGTGTAGGACGCGATATTGCCGGGGAATCCAATTCCATTACCTCTGAAAGCTCCAATAGGACATATTCATGAGCATGTTCCTCATACTGAATAGTAGTATTGTTGTTATGGTTAATAGTTTTGTGCCTAAAAAAAAAAAACTTTCCAATGTTAAAACATGTTTTTGGATTATACATGTAATCAATATGCACAGTCTATATTTTTTGGACTTAGATCATTTGAGGACACTATGGGGAAATTTTAGATGAAAACTCAGGCAACGACAAGTTGGTTTCCTTTATAGGAAACCTTGTCGATTGTTCTATGATGGTATGCATATTTTCAGACATGTGAGGTAATACAAACTTCTTATTTACAAACAAAAAAACAAGTTAAAGTTCATTTATGGAATTATGAAGAATATAATATGTAAATAAGACAAGGGAAAGGAAAAATCACTTCCCAAAATAACATTTTAAAAAGAGAAAAACTAAATTAAAAGAACGAAAAAGAAAAAATAATTGGAAAACACCAACACAACGAGATAGGGAACAATGATAAATTTCAAGAAGAACGAGTTCCCTACTCAAGAATGTTGTTTTGGGAAAGCATTTTTGACATTCAAGGTTGTAAAGAAATGTATGTTTGATGTGAGGAAATGGATGTCATTGGGTCTACCATGTCTCATAGGTATATAATGTGAGCTTAGAAATTGGCCATGGGGCCACTTCATATTGTTGTTAGAGGGTTGGAAGTCATAGGTAATCAACCTAGTGCATGTTGGTCTGGTGAACACACCTTTAGTAAGCCATTAATGAAGGTCAACCATCTCTCAGAGGAAGAATGCTAAGAATCTCTAGTTGCAATAAGACATGAATGTATCGAGAGAACCAAGTGATTCTCTAAAGAGACAAAATAACCATCTTATGATCTCGTAGTAGGGAGAGCATATGATTTCAAAATGGTCCTTGGTCGCAAGCTCTAAGGAGAAGATATGATAAATTATACGATGCTCCCAAGTGTTATCATATCAAAACTACTCACTTGCAACATTTTTCAGTAGTTAGACATAAATGCATCACTATTGGCATGCATAACCCCCATTTCCAGCCCCTTTCCACCATTATATGACCTCAAACTCATCGAAAACAACCTAGTAAAACCCTAAAATCGGCCAAAAGTGGCCTGTGCAATTATTATCCCCAAAAAGTGCACTTGGACAAAGTAGATATCACCCTCAAAAGTTGCAATGCTCCATAAAATAGCCAATTTTGATTGTTTCCGGTACTCATCAATGCACTTGAATTAGAATGATGGAGGGGTAGATATATGTGGAACATCCTAAACCCTATTTGTTATTGTTAATCTTTATTTGGTCATCTTTAGCCACTATTTGGAAGACCACGTCAAGGGGGTTTAACCATCATTTCACTATAAATAAAGAATTTGAGGTTAATCTATTCATCCATTATCACAAATAGGGTTATGCTACCTAAATGCCATCAAAATATTGAAGACCTCTTCCTCTTGATAGGATGTTTCTAGGTAACTTACTTATCAACTGAGGAGGGAGTCATAACCACATCAAGGAAGCCAAGTACCCATCCCAAAGAGGGGCTTTGGAGACCATCAAATTCAAGAAGCTCATCCATAAGGTGTATTCTTTGGCCTTCTCATTCAATAATGGAAATTATTTTCATTATTTCATATTTCTTGTTCTTGTTAATGTAATGGTTTCTTCCTTTTGTTCTTTATTTCATGAATAAGCTAGGCTTTGAAGCATGCAAAGTAGACTTAGGGTTTGGTTTTCTAACTCTTTAAACCATTTTGTCTCGGCATAGTACACAACCATTAAGCAAGTGGATTTGTCTACCTTGTAACCTACACCAACTCTAAGAAATATGGAAGCTAGAAGGAGAAAACTCTAAGCTGGGCCAGATGGACCATCAATTTGCACGTTAACTAGAGTCTAGTGTGGCTCAGGGGATGGATGAATGCATCATTATGTTGGAGATATAACTCTAACTAGTGATGAGTTTGGAAGAATGGTCCTCTATAGGCTTACACTAAGTGGATTGGAGAGATCATGCAGGGTATTGGTGATCCAAGTGGATATCAATGGCCACCCACCTCTTCCATCTGGCTCACATACAATTTTCATCTTGGCAATTGTTTTCTAGATTTTCAGGTCCTAAACTTTCAGGGCCATTTTGAGGCCCTAAACAATGGTTTTTGGGATCGGCATAGTCACATTATAAACATAGTCAAAGTGTGACAACGACATGTGTAGTTCTTGGATAGACCTTTCCAACGGGCTATCGTGCTCCTAAAACGAAGATCGCATGCAAAAGTTACGACTCTGGGAAGTTGATGTACCAACTTAACCCATTGGAGCCCACATGACTTTTGGCTCTTCATATCCTAGGGTTAGGTTTTTGGATTTCTATGGTTTTATGATTACTTATTGATACTAAAAAGGCCCGGAGGCCTCATTGTAATGTGCTCAGGCTAATGCACGTAGCTGCCACATCTCTTCTCAGAGATTAACTACCACCATTCGAGCAAGATTGTTTCATTCTGGATTTTACGGTTTCAACAGATTTGTTTATTGAATAGAAGTTAAGTTTCACTGTATCTATGTTATTGTTCACTGTATCTTTGTGTTAATGTTATAGATATGTGTTCATTTTGTTCCGCTCATAAATCCAGATCAATGGTATTAGAGAAGTCTACTCTTCATTTGTTTCTCTGTGCATGTCCCCAATGAGGTTAAGGTATAAGCAGTTGGGTCTTGAACCAATTGAGATTTTGTAAGATAGACCTCGCCGAACCCGAAAATCGCCCATGGGGGAATAAAAGAGAGAGAATGGGACAGGAGATCCCTTCAAACTGTTTCTCAAGGAACCCCTCGAGCGACATAGGAACGAGATGATGGATAATTTTGTGCAAATCCTTTGAAGACTACCAACAAGCGACACATATTCCTCGAGCGGAGGCACTGCCTCCTTCAAGGTATAAATCGATTTTGATATTCCTATATTTGAAGGTCAAATAGATGCAGATGTTGTAGCAAATGGTTAAACCTTCTATAAGGGTATTTCTCTATCCATAAATTTTATGATAGAGAAAGTATTACATTTGCACTCCTTAAGGTCAGCCCCCATGTCAAAGATTGGTGGGAGACTTTCTGTGAGCAAAAGGAAACAAAGGAATCTCCATTATTTGCAGTATCACCCACTTGGGTTTATTTGAGGGATGCTATTAAGGAATAATACTACCATGTTGGAAGTTATGGTGACTTATATACAAGATGGACCACACTGCGGCAAGAAAGGGACCAAATAGTGCTAGAAATCACCAATGTCTTCCATACCTTGCGCACCAAGATGAGTATCAAAGACTCTGAGCGACATATGGTGCTCAAGTACCGCAATGGTCTGCATATATACATACAGAAAGAAATGGAGTTTCTGTACATATCGTCCTTGGGCGCGACCTATCGTTATGTTGTCAAAATTGAGCAAAAACATAAACAAAAGACACGATAATTTGGGTCTGTGAACCCCTCACAACAGAAGCAGGGAAAAGGAAACCCCAACCCATAAAACAAAGGACAGAGCAATGATGGAAAACCTCAGGACAACCAGTCTAAGACACAAACAAAGAAGGATAATGAGAAGACAAAGAAAGACATTAGGAAGTGGTGCGAGTTCCATAAGAGCCCATGGCATAACACCGTTGAATGTCACTAAAAGAATTCATTGGTGGTCGAGCTGAAAGCCTCTGAATGATATGTGGGTTCCGAATCTAAGTCATAACCAAAAAAAGGGAGACAGATCATTGACGCAAAACCCAGTGCCATCGTTGTTACCACCAATATCCAACCTAGTGAACCTGATGAACCAGAGGAAGGTGAGTGCCTCTTTCATTCACAAATGTGGGCGAAGGGTACTCTGTTGCACTTCATTGTTGATAGCGGTAGCCAGAAGAACCTCATATCAGTGGAATTCATTAAGCGGTTGGCTCTACTGACAAAACCACACCCACATCCATACACCATCGGATGGCTCCGCTAAGGGAGCGATCTCCACGTCAGCCAATAGTGTCTCCTTCTCTATGACATCAAGCCCTTCAAAGATGAGGTATTGTGTGATGTTGCCCCCTTGAAGTTTGTGATGTTCTTTTTGGCCAACCTTATTTATGGAAGCATCATGATGTATATGATTCTAGGCCTCATAGTGTTATTATTACTCTGGACTAGCAATTGTACAGGATACTCGAGGTAGTCCCACCTACTGCCATTTCCTTGATCTTTTCCAAGTAATGTAGGAAGGTCATCTCTCAGACCAAGAATTTCATCTTCTTTGTGATTCATGATCAAAGTGAGAAAAATGTTGCAACCACATCCATGGCCTACGCGATAGGTCTCTCTAGGTAGCAGAAGCAAGTGGATAAGGTCGTGGAAGAATACAAAGACCTCTTATCCTCACCCACTGGGGTACCTCTGCACTATCAGGTCAAGCATTCAATCGATTTGACCCCCGGTGCACCACTACCCAATGGGCCAATCTATCGCCACTCTCTGTTAGAAAATGAGGAAATCAAGCACCAGATCCAAGAGTTGCTAGAAAAGGGGCACATCTGACCAAGCTCATCACCTTGTGGAAGCCCAATCATGCTTGTGCAAAAGAAAGAGGAGACCTGGTGACTCTGCATTGATTATCGGGCCCTAAATAAAATCACAGTCATGAACCGGTACCCAATTCCCCAAATTGATGATCTCCTTGACCAGATCAAGGGGGCCAAATACTTCAGTAAGATTGATTTGAATTTCGACTACCACCATGTCCCAATAGAGCAGACCGATGTATTCAAGTCCAAAGAAGGTCTTTTTGAATGGCTGGTCATGCACTTTGTCTTGATGAATGCCCCAACAACTTTCATGAGGATGATGGATGATATATTGTGACGTTTCACCAATTCTTTTGTGGTGGTGTATTTGGATGACATCCTCATCTTCAACGAGAGTTGGGCAGAACACTTGCAACATATTCAGTAGGATCTGCACACTCTGCTGCAACACAAGCTATATGCAAATTTGAAAAAAATATCCTTTAGCATGAACATGGTCTAGTACCTAGGCTACATTTTTTGATGAGCATGGGGTGCATGTTGATCTAACCAAGATCTAGGTCATTCATGACTGGATAGACCTGACCACACTCACTGAGTTTAATATCTTCTTAGGCCTTGCCAATTTCTATTGTAGGTTTGGGTTTGGATTCTCCCACATTTCATGGGCCCTTAGCCAAGTGACCAGGGGCGGTGGAAAGGAAAAGTTCGTGTGGGTCCAATCGCAACATAAAGAATTTGATGATTTGAAATAATGCTTGTGCTCAACCACAGTGCTCTCATTACCCGGCTTGCAACAAGATTTTGAGATAGAGACAGACGCTTTAGACTATGTTGTGGGCACAGTTCTCACTCAACACGGGCATCTCGTGGCATATCATAGCAAGACACTATCAGATACCGTCTCTAAGTACCCCACTTACGACAAAGAAATGTACTCCATTAGACAAGCCTACCGCCAATGGAGGCATTACATTCTCGGGAAGGAGAGGGTCATCCACACTGATCATAAGCCTTTGTAGTTCATGCAGACACAAGGAAAAGTGCATAATGAACGACATCAGAAGTGGTCCACATACTTGCAGTAGTTCCATATCAACATGAAGTATAAGATAGTGAGCACCAACCATGTCGTTGACTAGCTCATTCGACCTCCAGTTGCAGCACTAACCACGGTGCCACACTCCTATGGACATGAGACCTTCAAATGGCCCCAAATCTAAAGAGAGATCTTAACTTCGCCACTATCTACCATATGTTGGTCACAAACATAATTTTCATTGATTTCCATCTTTAGGACCAGTTGTTGTGCCATCTGGGCCATCTCTGTGTCCCATCAAACGAGTGAGTGAAGATGATTTGGGAATCTCACTATAGTTGGGTGGCAAGACACTTCAACGTAGAAAAGACAGTGGTTGTGTTGCAACAACATTTCTATTGGCTGAAACTTCGACAAGATGTTAGCAAGTATATCAGGTCCTACATGGCCTATGCCATTTCCAAATCGG
Organism: Picea mariana; assembly: GCA_032191745.1. NCBI lineage: Eukaryota > Viridiplantae > Streptophyta > Pinopsida > Pinales > Pinaceae > Picea > Picea mariana. Next base: position 6,049 of record JASDQU010585719.1, on the reverse strand, counting down.
CCATTAAGAAAAAAGGCATGCACACCCCTCTGCCCACTCCCGAAACGCCCTGGGAATCCATTTTAGTGGACTACATTTCAAACCTTCCTTCAACCAAGCAGGGAAATGACTGTGTTTTTGTGGTTTGTTGATCGATTTTCCAAGATGGCGATTCTGGCCTCCTGTAAGAAGAGCATCACAATGGAGGCCACTGCCAAGCTCTTCTTTGAATGAGTGTGGGTCCATTTTGGGATACCACAAAGCATCATCTCAAATTGGGACAACCAATTCCTCGAGAGATTCTGGTTGACCCTCTAGTCACAGTTGGACACCAAGCTCACCAAATCCATTGCCTTCCACCCCCAAATAGATGGCCAAACCGAGGTCGTCAACATGATGATCATGCATATCTTGCGCATGTACAATTCCAAGAACCTATGCACATGGGATGAGAGTCTTACCTATGTTCAACACAGTTACAACTGATCCATACATAACTCAACCGACCACATCCCCTTTCAGGTGTGGTTGGGATTTCAACCATTAGGTCCCATGGATGTTGCACTACCCTTTCCGTCCACATAAGAAAAATCATCCCGTGCTCAAACAGAAGCTGACAAAGCCTCCCAGTTCATTGAATGAATCCAACACATCCACCAACAGGTTCAGGATATTTTGCAGAAGTCCAATGCCAAGTACAAGCAACACCATGATCAACACCGGGTGCCACACAAATTTCAGGTGGGAGATAAAGATTGCTTGCATTTGCATAAAGAACACCTTACAAAACCCCACTAGAAGCTTTATCCACTCTACTATGGACCTTACACCATCACCAAGGTTGTGGGTTACAATGATTTTGAGCTCAACATTCCCCCCTTCCTTGGCCTGCATCGAGTGTTTAATGTGGACCTCCTTCAACCATACTTTCCACCATTATTAGACACCTCATAGATAACAGGACATTTGACACCAATATAGCTCAACCCTGACTGCATGGAACATGCATCCAATGACCATATCATGGACACACAGGTCAATGGAACTCGCCAACATAATCTTCAACTTTATCATGTTGTCAAAGCGGGACAACTCCTGCACCAAGGCAAGTGGATCACTTAGGTCCAAATTGAACATAAATTTCCTCATATGATGGGGGAACTCAATGCAATGGAGACCATTGATTCCTAAGGGGTCAGGATTGATCTAGGTGTATATCGGTGGCCACCCACCTCTTCCAACTGGCTCACATACAATTTTCATATTGACTATTTTTTTCTAGCTTTTTGGGTTCTAAACTTTCGGGGCCGTTTTGAGGCCCTAAACAACGTTTTTTGGGCTCGCCATAGTCACACTATGGATGAAGTCAAAGTGTGACGAGAAAATGTGTATTCCTCAGATATACCTTTCCAATGGGCTATCTTGTGCCTAAATGGATATTGTATGCAAAATTTATGACTTCAGGGAGTTGATGTACCAACTTACCCCGTCAGGGCCCACATGACTTTTGACGCTTCATCTCCTAAGGTTAGGTTTTTGGATGTCTAGGGTTTTCTGATTAGTTCTTGATGCTAAAAAGGCCTGGAGGCCTCATTGTAATGTTCTTAGGTGAATGCACATAGCCACCGCATCTCTTCTCAAAGATTAGCTACCACCATTCGAGCAAGATTGTTTCATTATGCATTTTACAGTTTCAACATATTTCTTTATGGAATAGAAGTTAAATTTCACTATATCTCTGTTATTGTTCACTGTATCTCTGTGTTAATGTTATAGATTTGTGTTCATTTTGTTTTGCTCATAAATCTAGATCAATTGGAGAGTAAAAATACCTTTGTTTGTCTCATCCTTGGAGAGATCATGAGCATCCATTGAAAATCTATGTGGGGGTGGTTTGTTAATATCAAGGTTAATGGGGTGAAGAAATGAAGTGGCTCTTGCATACTAACATGAATCGACTTCACATCCTAGCTACTCCACATATGACTAGAGTCTGAGCAAGATATGGATATCTAAGAAGACTACTTTATGAGTTGCTCATCCATCTGAGCTTGTGTATCACCATCACCACATGGAAGATCATTGAAGTGGGTTATGCTAAAATATACAAGAATGATAGCACGATGACTCATCTCTTGGCGTGAAGATGTTTGGATAACATCATGACAAGAACTCTCTCTATCCTATTTCAATATACTCTCCAAAGATATGGTCCCCAAGCTCATACCCATACAAGATTGTAGATATGACCAATTATGAGTGGAAGAGTTGGAATTGAAGCTAAAAACATTGATTTTCAGAGGTGTTAAGAGCAAGATATCCCTTGCTCAATCTAGCCTTTATTGCTAGAGTCAAGCTAAAACATGATACAAAGTACATGATCCCAAAATATATGTATGAAGAACTTACCCCAACTATCTCACTTATATAAGTAAGAGTCACATCACTTACCTCCCTATTAGGAATGACAAAGACCATGACTTTGTTTTCCATATATATATATATATATATATATATATATATATATTCTTAAATAAAAATATCTCATTTAAATGTTTTAACATTAATTATAATACTCTTAAATGTAAAAAATACAAACTTATCACATCAAGATAAAATTCTTTTAGTAAAAACAAAATCATTCACTAATAAAAACTTTTTTCTAATCACCAAACCATTCTATCAAATTGTGTCATTTGAATTGTATAAAAGATGGTAGTGTACTAAATATCATAAAAATAAAACTAAAAAACTAAATCTACCAAAATCTAGAGAATATGAGGAGGTCGAGAATTTTCGAAATATTGAGGGTTCAATATCAAGAGCAACTTATACATCCATTAAAAGCACAACATATCACTTGAGGGAATTGAACCCGAGTGGGGGAAAAGAACCCTCAAAACCACTCAAACTAAACCCAATTGACAACATATCAACAAAATATTGTAAAACTACAACCTTTAATATCATATCATCAATTAAAAAAAATTACTTTAAATCCATAAAAATCACAATTATATATATATATATATATATATATATATAATTACAATTATTATTTAATTAATTATAATTATAATAATAATTTGTGTTACAGTATAATTTTTCTTTTCTTTGAATCTTTCACAAAAATTAACTTATATATATGTTCGAGTCC
>JASDQU010585717.1:148734-166513 GCA_032191745.1 Picea mariana | reverse complement strand
AAACTCAAGTAGATGGAATGAATTCACACAACTTAAATAAAGAACACAACTGAAAGTAGATGACTGGAAGTAAAAGAGTAACAAACTTATCATCAGGGGGCCCTCCTGGTTCAAATCTTGTCACTGGTAAAAACTCTTATGTGATTAAGAACTTTAAGAAATTCGAATCATAAAGTAAACACCAAAAACAGAACAATCAACACTTTTTATTTATCTTAGAATTCGATTACAAGTCTTTTTCATAATCATCCACGTCCTTTATCATAGTTTGATTCACATATTTATACAATGAGAACAAGATCACCCAGATCCAATTCTCATGGATCTCAAACTGGATGCAACTATATTTTTGGGAAAATCCATTTTATAGAATCGATCCTATCCCCTAGATACTTCAAGTGTCGAGGAAATCGTCCACGAGGAACCTAAATGGACGCATTATGCACAAACCCATGTTCCTGATTTTTTATATTCTCCTTCATTTACTCGAAATTCAACCCGCAAAACGACCTCTGCTATTTTGGCGCCGGTTAAATGGCTACATGTTTGACTTTGCTTCTACACTAATCTAGAGACTCCGTGGATCAAGATGATAGGTGGGAAAGCCTCAGATGTCGATTTGGTATCTTTGAAAACTTTGGAATAGACCTGGAAGTACCTCCAACCTTGCAAACAAACAAATCTGCTACATAATCCATCTTAGTAACCTACATGTATAATCTGGTAGCTACAGAATCAGAGATTTTGTAGCTATTGAACTAGATTGTATAAAGAAAGGAAGAAATATGTTGAAGAATGAACATTTGAACTTAGATGCTCTTTCTATACCAATTATGTAATTTAAGCAAGGATTATGATGGGAAAATGGAGGAAGTAGCATATGAAAATGGCACAAAATATGGAGAGGAAGTGAGAAAAAGAGTAGATTTTTAGAACCCAACAACTGTGGGTGGGAAAGAAGAGCATCACATAGAATTCGAGGTGTTGTTCCTCAAAATGGCTCCTGGCTAGGGAACAATGTCAAGTTACCTCTACGAGGCTTAAATAAATCCTCCTCGCTTTAGGCTTTCTTGGATGAATCTAGAGGCCGAAGGGGGTAACCCTCAATCAAATGATATTCAATAACGGTCATACACAAGTCAAGAAGAAAAGAAACATGCATATGTGCTACAAGTGTATTTGAAGTCCGTGACCCTAGTCGAAAGAATGAAGAGGTTCGTAGAACAACGCACAACCCAACAACAAGTACACACGCTGCAAAGTAAAGTAATGGAAGTCTCTCAATGATTGCAACCACTCCAAGAGAAGGCATGCCAACTATTTTTCGAACTTGAAAGCTAGGGATATGAACTCGAACAGGGTGTCATCACTACAGAACAATGCCTGGAAGGACCGCTCAATGACACGGTAATCCAGGAATTTACTGAACAAGAGGCTGTCGCATTGCAACAGGTCGAAGTAGCTCGAGCTAAGCTCGAGGCGTTTGAAGTGGAATTGGTCAGACCCGAGTGACTCGGGACGAGTCACAGGTGAGTGTTGGGGGCCTGTTGGCCCTTGACCAAGTTTTGAAGAATACTTGGTCATATTTGACCACTTTTTGGACCGCGACAACTTGCCAAGGAAGGAGTGCAACGTGAAGAGGAAAGTAAGGAAGCAAGACCTATTTTTGGGTCCATTTTAGGGTTTTGGGTTGATGTAACGGGAAAGGGATGTCGGCCCGTGGGTTTACCCACACTTAGGCCCATTTTGTAATCTATAAATAGGCAATGTAAATAGAGGAGAATGATAATAATGTAGACATCTATGTGATGTATAACTGAAAGCTTAGTGCTAGTAACTGGATCTGTGTGATCGGATGTAACTTAGAGTGCTCTGTGCATGAGATCAGCAATCTAAGTGCAAGTTGTTGTAGTCTTGTGCTGAAGAGCAAGGAGGAAGGATCTAGCAAGCTGCACAGATCTTCTGTCCTGTGCAAAGTAAGGGTCACTAAAGCTTTGTGCTATAACTGCTTGACTGAGATAATATAAAGAAGACTTTGTAGCCCCAGGGTGGGGGTGAACCACGGTAACTATGTGTATAGTGCTTTGTGCTTCGATCTAATGTGTTTATCTTTTTCTTGGCTAAGTGCTTGATGTGATTAAGTAGATGTAGTTATGCTCGGTGTTGATGATATATGAGTGAACATTAGATCTAATATATAATATGCTTAGTGCTTGATCTGTTGAATCTAACCTATATTTCTGTGGCTAAGTACTGAATCATCTTTAGTATAAGTATTCACAGCGATGCTCTGTGTTATCTGTGAAGTACCAGATGGGTTAAATATTGATGAAGGATCTATGCTAAGTGCCCTGTAAAAGATATAATCACAGATCAGTGTCCCAGCTAAGGTTGCAGACATCTGAGTCCTGCAACCACCCCTGCCTCTACCTCGGGTGAGACTTCATCTTCTTCGCAGGTGTTGCCGAAAGGGCCGGTAGTTAGGGTTTTGTTGGTGCACTCTTGAGCATTGAACCCTGGGTCTGCCCCTGTGCCAACAAATCCTAGAATGATCATGGTTACATTTAAAGTTTCAAAGACACCTGTGAGTGATTGTTTCACCAAACATGATCATGATTCTGTCAAAGTTTAAAAGGGATACCTATGTGTCAATATGGTTCTGTTCTCTTCATACATCTTATGGGAATCACTGTGCATATTATGATTGTTTTAAAAGGAAGTCTGTACATATTAAGGCACACATATATCAATCTCAGGGCTAGATATTTTGCATTGACTATTGTGGTCAAATAGAGATTATGTCAATTACATTGTCGAAGACCTATGTGTATGATAGATTTATTAAACATACTTTGGTTTTGTCTAGATTTAAAAAGGGACCTATGGGTGATTAAATTGGGTTTGATTTTTTTTAGATGATAGTGACTGTTGATTGCTTATCATGGGTCTATTATTGATTACCAAAGATGAATGTTGGACATAGATAATAGGGATCACTATGCATATCTTGTTTATTTTAAAATAAGAGATCAACATTAGCACATGCAATACTGTGGTTTGAATGGTTATATTGTTACTGTTGAATTGGAAATGTTGCATAAGTCATAATACACAGACTGTTATAAATTGAAGAACTCTGGGAAAATAAATTGTTTTATTGAGACAATAAGCAATTTGTATGCAATTGAGGAACAATTAATGTTTTGGTCTTGGAAGTGGATGCTTTTTGGATTGGATTTAAAACATAGTTATGATAGTTGATTGATTTAATTTATTTTATGAACAGTATCCGTATAATTCCCTCTCATTTTCTCACTTTTTCACTCATTATAAATCCCACCACGATCCCAAATTCATTTTGCATGCCCTGTTCACTAAAATTAAATTAAAACTCTGTATGACAGTGATAACAAATTATACAAATATATATGACAACTGATATGTTTTGGTATTGTTGCACAATCAGTTATTTAATGAATTGTTGAGCAATAATCGTGTTCTTACTCCCTGTTATGATATCACTTTTTCGCTCATTACAATCCCCCCATATATCCCATGAACCCTATTTCACTCCCTGCTCATTTGACAATTATTAAATAAATTTCATGGATTGGATTGGATGGGCCTGATGTTAATTGCTGAGCCAAACTTTCTTTCATATTAAGAGAATGTCATGTATGGTATTTTAAGAGCTAGTTGCTAATAATTGCTGCATACAGGATGATATTCTTCAACAGAGGAAGTCATGGCCGAAACAATAGGGGCATATGAAAATGGAACAAAGGGCCTAGAAGGCCCAGATTATCAATACATTTCAATGCATATCTTCAAGAGTTAAACCGACTCTTTCAAGATGGATTTTTCAATTGGATTGGGCAAGGGATAATATAGCCAAGGGATAATCTAGCCTAGACCAGAGAGGCCTCCCTTCCAGCCCTAAAATGTTCTTGGTATCCCTATGCCTCCTCATGTATCTTTGCAACCTAAAGTTCTTGAGAATGATGGATGACAGGAGATTGTTCACCCAATAGTATCCCATCATCGTGGCTGGCCAAACTTGTCATTACCTCCTCCTCCTCCACCTGTAAACCCAAATGTTCATATTTCTCTTGCACACTCAACTGTACAGTCCTCCCATGCAAGCAAGAAACTCAAAACCGAGGCTCACCATGTGCATGACAAAGGAAAAATTGCTGCTGCTCCGTCCTCCCCTTCAAGTGACTCAACCAAGTCAGTATCCTCCCGTATGCACTTGAGGGATGCCTTCTCCCATGTCATTAGTGAGATCAAGCCTTAAGGTTCCACTCAACCTAAGGCTATTTCAGGGAAGTCCAAAGGGGACAACAACAACAAAGGAAAAATTGCCTCTCAAGGTGGCAAATATGGTTTTTGATTATATGTTTATAATTGATTTGTTGAGGACAATGGACTGCTGAAGGTTTTGGACAACAAACTATTTTTGGATATTGTGGATATTTACATGTTTGGATATAATTTGAAATATCTCTTATATTTAAATTTCAAATTGTGGGAAAAATTATGGGAGCCACAAGGAGGCATGCGTATGATTGATTGTCTAATTATGTTTATTTTCGTTAAAAGAATAAAAGGGAGTCACAAGGGGTCCTACCTACTAGTTATTATTTAATAAAAGACCCTTAATTATTATTATTATTATTTCTCCTAAACTAAAGATTAGTTAAGTTTTAGTTAACTTAACTAAATGAGGTAGTTGAACTACTTCAACTAATTTGGAATGCATAAAAGAAAAATGAAAAGGAAAAACAAGAGGAGAATAGAAGGAGAAAGCATAATAAGTTTTGCTCTTGAGTTTTATTGAGATAGTTCAGTTTTCATTCATTCTTCAATTCATTAAAATCCTATTTCTCTTTTTGACAACACGGTCCTATTGTAGACAACAAGGTTCAAAGCTGAACCATATCATTCAGATGCTTGTTTTAGAGGTGTTGATCTATCTTTGATAGTCTGTGTAGACTTGTCTGTTTATGAATTGAGTTTCATGACTGATAAAGGATAGTGTGCAGAGTAAAGTGGGCAGCATCTGTGGAAAGCTGATCCAAATTTTAAAGTTCAGTTCTTACTTCTTGTCAGAGTCCCTTTGTATGGTTTTCATCAGGGATTTCTAAGTTTGACCTTGGTCCATGCCCTCACATGGATTTTTGTAAGAGAAGGATACTTTTGATTTCTTGGAATGAAATAAAATGATTGATATTCTGTCTCATTTGTGTTAATCTATGACTTGGTATTTTTTCTTTTGATCTCCACATTTACTTTTGCAATCTGTTATATTCAAAAATTACATAAAAATGTTATATGTTGCAATAATATTTTGTTTAAAAAAGTCATCCTAAGCCTTTTAATTAATACTCATGGATTAGGAAACACATTTTGAGGCTATAAATATAAGGTAATATTCCCTACTATCTTTCATTAGCCAAGCAAGATTAAAAAATGTTTGAGTAAGATAAATTAATATCTTTTCCTCAACACAATGCTCTATTACAATAATTCTCAAGGACAAACTTCTCATACCCTCTACTCCTATTTATACTAACTTTATCTATCCAAAAGAACAATCTAGAGGAAGATCCATCTAGAAGTGGAAGCTTCTATTAGGTCTTATTACATTTGACTTATTCTTCCTTATTGCTAGGCCTTATTAATATTGGCCTTTATTACATGGAATTATATTATTCTACCTATGTGAGGGGTTAGGGAGGTTAGGTCCCTAACACTTTTTCAAGGGTCCACGCAATATGTATTTGAGTGCATTGTATAATTGGGTAAAGATGTTACTATGCGATAAGACTTTCATAAAGATGGAGTCTGAAAATTAGGTGCCTCCATGCACATAGGGGAGTCGAGGGATGACCGAAGGACGGTCTGAGAGTGGAAATGATGAATGAGAATCAGATGGACTGAGGATGCTAAGAGAGTATACTGAATCAGATGGAGATATTTGAGTATTGTGTTGTGGGAAAACACTTAGGTATAGTAAGAGGGAGACTCTGGCTAAGAAATAAGAGAAACATAGAGAATTCGAGGAAAGTGACCCCTACGCAATACTTCAGATCACACTATACAGAGAAAGGAAAAGGAAAGAGAGAGATCTTCAGTATTTTCCAACAAAGGAAGGAAGTCCATCTCATATTGGAATCCAAAATAGGATTGACTCTGTTGAAACAAAGCTTAAATTTTGCGTCCTTAAGGCCTAGATTTTTATTTTTTGGGTTTCGGCTTTCTAAAAATAAGAATTTCGTCACTTCCAAATTCGCGATACCTTTTTATTGATTATTTTTTGGATAAAGAACGGAAAAAGTTTATAAGAATTTAAAAATTTCCAACGCTCTTTGAAAATTATTTAAAATGAATTATAATTTTAAAATTTGCGAGTTTTTAATTTAAACGTTTAAGGAATCGGAATTCGGGGTTTCCTACAAACAAATGTTTCATGCAAATTGAATCACGAATCCCCGATTCCTGATTTCCCGATACATTTAAAATTTAATTAAAACATGGATTAGTTTAACCTCTTATAAGAAAGGTTTAAAATTAATATAATTACGTCACGATTTTGGGATTCGCAGTTCTATGAGAGCGCGTCTCTTGTCATTAGGTTTCCTGAAATCTCGATTCATAATTCACGATAAAACTAAATTAATTCTGTTTTGGCCTTAATCTTGATTACTTAGTTAATTAAGATAAATTAAGTCATGTATAAAAGAAACAGACCATCGCGATTTCAGAATTCGCGATTCTATAAGACCACGTCTCATGTCATTAGGTTTCCTGAAATCCCGATTTCCGGAATTCCGATTAACGAAATCCTGAAAGGGTCTAATCTCGATTAATTAACATACTAAAAACGTTTAAATCCTAAATAAAACATCGCTATTTCACGATTTCACGATTTCGGCGATCGGGTTTCTTCGACGACATACCTTTCGACATCACGACTTCCGAAACCCCGAAAAGAGATGTTTTCAAATTTAATCCATACTTAACACTAACAAATCCTGTTTCCAAAACAGGTTTAAAGTTAATTTTTCTTTAAGTGTACATTAATGCTTCTTTTTCGATTAAGTAAGTTTCTCGTTTTATTTGAAAAGCTGAGAGCATCTAAGTATGGATATTAAATGCATATCTCCGAAAATATCTTTTGCATTAAGAGATTTAACTTCGTAACAGATGTACAAATCTCATTATTTTAATGATATATTCAAAATAAACGTTCGAACGTCTGTATTTTCATTTTAAAGTTGAGCTTATTCATCCACTTTCTGTGACAGGTTCTCAAGTCAAATGCAGAGCTATGGCACCTAAAAAAGCACCGAAGAAAAATGAAGACCCACAGGAAGGTGATATTATCTCGGATACTACTCCACATGCCATACACTCCATCAAAGCATGGGCTCAAATCTTTGAATTGCTGGAGGACGAGTTAAAGTATGCAGACCCTGATTCTGAAAATCATCTATGGGACGTTGCTGAGTCTGAACTTCATAAGGTTGCTACGTGTTCGAGGCTGGTGGCATATACTGAGATGGTCGGCTGGGCTCTAGATAAGGTAGATATCCCAACAAGGAGTGTTTAGAACGAGCAAGGATCTATCGTCGGCTCATTTCGGCCTGAGCACATTCAAGTAATGTATAAACTATCGCTGAATTATAAACACACCTTTAATGCTAAATTTTTAGCTAAATTTCATAGAAAATAATGTGTTGAGGCAAATCAGACATACCCCGAAATGATTAAAGGATGGGCGAGGTCTGAAGAAAAGTTTAGGGCTGATTCTCATGGGATTTATGCTACAGCTTCCTTAAACGAATATATGGTTTATGTAGCCATGATGTTATGCAAACTTTTTGGGAGAAAAGATCCCTGTCACTTTCATGCAGACTGGGTACCCTTATTAAAAGAAGTTTCAAATGGAAATGGTTTTAACTGGCATAAAATTTTATCGGATAACCTGACGTAAGAAATTTTAAATTATAAAGCAACCAAGTCAAAGGGACAACCAGTGTCTTTTTATATGTCTGCATATATTATGGATGCAATCTATTTTATGACCCCCTTTCCATTAATGAATTGGAGTTGGAGAATCTCATGTCCAGAACCCATTCATGAATACCACTCAGCCCTTTGGGAGGAAAAAGCTAAAGACGTTTTTTACGATGTTTGTCATTTTGTCATTATTCCTATGCACAAATTATTTTTTGGATGTGAACCCCCTCGCATTTCTGATGCAGTCATAGAAAGTATTAAATCTGTTGCCGATTGGTTTATTGAGGAAAATTTTTCCTATGTTAGGGTTTATGGCTGTTCCATTCCTCCTCATGCACTCCCGAAATTCTTACCAGATAAATTGGTATGCAGAGAAGTAGCTCATCAGTTAGCCAAGGGTGGTATTGGGTTGGGATTAAAAGCACCTCAGAAAAAAGCATGGCCATCTTTCCCTGTTCATGTCAGGAAATTTACTTTATCAAATTTAGGCCATTCTAAGGTAGAGGCCGAGTCATTGGAAGAAGTGAAGCTAGTAAATATTGCACAGAAAATATGACCCCTACCAAATAATAAGTAGGCATTACATTCATTGTAATTTAAAGGCATATGAACATGAAGTATCTGTTTATGATGATATTTTTAAAGATGTTAAGTCTTATGAAGAAGTGATGAACAGAGTCTAGGCTTTGCCACCCAACTCATAGGATGGGTTTGCATCTTTTCAAAGTCATAGGCGAAGTTGCCTGCCGAAGATTTTACAGGGTGAAATTTCGACCCCATTGCCAGAACAGGAAGAAACCCCTCCAGGGTTTGAAACTAATACTCAGGGTAAATCAAATGACAAAGGTAAGTTGAAAGATACTAATATACCTTCCCAAGATGCGGAGGGTTCTCAAACAAAAGAATCAGGAATGGATAAGGGTAAAGAGACAGAAACAATTCCAGAAATCATTCCAGAAAAGATAGGAGGAACAACTTCAACTGAACTTGGTAGTCCTATCACCTCTTTAACTCCATTACGGTCGATTTTTGGAACCCCTCATGAAGGAGTTTTATATGTCAGTGATCTAGAGCCGATTTCAAGAGATGAAATCCCCCCATCGGATTACTTTTTTAGCAAAAAACGAAGAGCAGTCTTGAAACAGGAAATTCATCCAAGAGGAGAAGGAACGATTAAAAAGCATAGAGTTATCATAGATGGAAAGAAACTCAAGGATGGAGAGTTTGCTATAGAAATAGTAGGTACAATGGGTGCTATAGCATCAACAAACATGTATTCTTTAGGTAATTTAACAACTATGCATGAACAAAAGGATCAAACAATAATCTAGTTGCAAGACAAGCTAAAAGAAAATGAAAGAAATATTAGTTGGGGAATACAGAAAGGTCTAGAGCAAGCTAGACTTAAAGATATGCAAGAAATCCAAAAATTAAATAAATACTTGGATGAGGAAAAACACTTAATACAGGTTACATAGGAACAGGTTCAAAAGTTGGGAGAAGAAAATAAAAATTTGCAAGATAAGATTATTTCTATTGCTAACCAGGTAGTTGAACTTGAAAATTTCAGGACACAGGCATTGGAGATATATGTAAGAATAGAGGAGGAACAACAGAAAGTATTCTTGAATCTGGAAGTAATCCAGAATTATTTTCAGGAATCAAATAAGTCTTTGGAAAATGTGTTCCAGAAAGAAAGAGAGGCGAAAGTAGCTAGGACAAATTTTCATAAAGCAGTGGCTTTCTCATCAAAGGAAGAAATTGGAAAGACTTAGAAATTATCTATTTCTGAACAGGTTAAAGGGGATATAATGATTAAAGTATGGGAAACAAAGATGGACGAATATAAATGAATCACAATAGAAGTTAATAAGGATTGCCAAGGAATCTTTGATCTCTTTGAAAAAGATTCATTAAATATCGGAACATATGGTTGTTCTGGATTGTTAGGCGAAGTCAATATTGCCAAGCACCAGCTGAAGTTTAGAGAAGAGTTGGAAGAAAAGAAAGCAAAGATTTCAAGCATCAAATTGATCAACATCACAGAGATCAACAAGTGGATGGTGACTTCAAGTTTAAAGTTGAAAACTGTTAAATTCACAGAAAGAATGATAGAAAATCGGTTGCCCGAATTACAGAGGAGATTTTTCTCATTTGGAGCAAATGAGATACCCTAAGCTCCCAGGATCTTAGTAAATTTCTTGGAAAAATGTGTTTAGTGTGTGGATGCAGAAAAAGGAAATTCGTCAACGCAAGCTTAAAACCTTTTTAAAATGTTTTTATTATTAGAAATTAAAAAAGAAATTGTAAACGGTTGACATTATTTTTATGTAACCGTAATATTAGGAAGTTGGTTAATGACCAACGAGAAACTTTGATGAAAGTGTATAAATATAGTTTCTAGAGGCTGAGAAAGGGCTTCAGAAATTTTGGAGAGAGCCATTTTTGTAATATCAGTTTTGAAATACATCGGAATATAAATCGCAAACGAGATTCTGGATCCTGCAACTTTGTAGCTATGTGTCTTCTCCCTATTTAGTATACTTTGTTGAATTCTTCCTTTAATGTTTTCTCTAAAAAGTAAATCAATTTGAAGTTATATACATTGTTGAGTTATATTTCGGATTGGTTTGGATGTCAAATGATTTACAGTTTTTCCTCTGAAATTACTTTTAGTAATTTTAAGACCTGTAAAACTTTTGTGCCTTAATACTTAACTCTTGTTAGAAACCTCGTTTTTCTTTCATCACTGTCTATTGAAATATAAGATTCTTTCTTGATTAAAGCCTTATATTTCTATGTAGTGTTTATAATCCTTGAAATTGTTACAAAACCATGAAACGACCTTGAATGTGTTTACATTACTGTTTTAGATTTTAAAATTGTTTTCCTTGATCTCATCTCTGGAAATCTGAAGTAACAAATTTATTAAAATCCCTTTATAAACAAATAAAGTTTTATCATCCATGATTGTCCCTAGTAGCAGACAACCTAACGTTGAACCAGGCCTTCAGGATCAAACCAGCGTTGCCTTAAATTTATTTAATACTATTTTACAGACAACAACTAACTGGGTTGAGCTTGAACGTTCATGGGATGCTATTGAGCGAGACATTAGCATCCAAGAACAACAGGAAGAAAGACAGAGACAGTTGAGAAACCGAATCTGTTCTGATCTTTCTTTGATTTCTTATTTCAAAATCTTTTCTTTAAATCATTTATGGATGCCTTGACGGTATGTTTTATAGCCTTAAAACATAAACTCAGGAACAACATATTTTTGGCGCCGTTGCCGGGGAACGAAGAAACGAATTATTTCCCTGGGAAGAACGACATTGACATTTTCTGTTTTTGATAGTGAACAAGGACAAAAAACCTTCTAAGGCTAAAATATTTTTCACCTGGCGATTCCACAATAAATGAACTGGCTATTAGTTGCAAGAACATCAGAAAAAACCCAGATAGCAATCAGACCTCGCCAGTCTCCGATCCAAAAAAAATTTTAAAATCACGAAAAATCACTTAAACAAATCTTTTTATCCACATATACTATAAATCAGCCTAACTTTACACAATCACACTCATCGGAAACTCTTGAAAGATCACTTTCACTTCCCCCCTCATTCGATACTTTCTCATTTCCTGAAGTTTCTTCTCCAGATTTCCGAGAATCTTCTCCTCACACTGTCCAAACTTCAGTCCCAAATTTAACCATGGCAGCACAAGGAGGTGCTGGAGCTGGAGGTGGTGCCCCTGGAGGTGGTCAAGTACTGCTTCTTGGGATTTTCACTAAAGTGGCTGCAAGATACGCTCCCCTTGTTCTTCCTGTTCCTCTTCATGATCTTCCTGAGAACTATATGAAAAGCCTTCCGAAATTTACAGGGGAAGGTGATTTGACTACCCAAGAACATATAAACTTTTTTGATCAATTTGCTGACATACTCGGAATAGAACATGAAGATGTTTATTCTAGGCTCCTTATTCAAACCTTCGAGGGACAGGTAAGGACCTGGTTTCGATCCCTAGCAGTTGGATCTCTGAGATCCTATGAAGAACTTGAAAGTGCATTTATTAGACAATGGGGAGAGAGGAAGGATCACCTCTACTACTTGACTGAATTCGGAGCCCTTAGGAAGAAAAACGTTGAATCAGTATTAGAATTCACACAGAGGTTCAATAAGTTGTACAATAAAATTCCAGTTGAAGTTAAACCTTCACAACTTGTAGCAAAAGTGACTTTTGCTGGTGCTTTTGATCCCGACTTTGCTTTATTATTGAGAGAAAGGAGATCAATAGATCTCTCTAAAATGCAGGATGATGCACTTGAGATCGAATCCAATATGATGGCATCAAGAAAACTTAAAGCAAAGACTGAAACTGGAAACAAAGAAAATAAAAAATTTAAAGAACAAGGTGGACCTTCAGGGTCAGGAAAATCCTTTGGAGATAGAATAGAAGAGATGGCTAGGGTCATTTGAGAACTTTCAAACAAAATTTCGAAAATGGAACTAGAGAAATCGAAAAGAGATAATTTCCCCAGAAAAGATTTTCGAAGAAATCCTGAACCTCAAGGACCGCAGAAAATAATTAAAAATGGAGATCAAAAAATTGAAACACCTTTTAAAAGTGAAAACTACATCGGAGAGGAAGATTTAGGAGATTTTGAAGAAATCGATGAAGATATTAGTAACCTTGACGATGATAATAAATCCCCTTATTTATCTAGACAGGATTACAAAGCATATTTAAATAAAGAAAGTACATCGGAAGAACAGGTTAACAATAATATCACTGATAATTTCACATATCAAAATATTGCAGATGATATTATTGCAGAACGACACGGTAAATATAATTTGAGACCAAGAAATAAAAATCTCCCAAACATTCCGACAAAAAAGAATTTTCCAAGAAATGAATCCGATGAGGTAACTCCAAAAGTTGCAGATAAACAGTCTGCAAAAAGAAACACAGTTGATACACAACCTGTACAGTCAGAACCAATAGGAAAATTACCTGTGAAGACACAAGCTCTTATAAAAGAAAACAAGGTCACACCTCAATGTAAAATTGAAAAGAAAAGTATGGAAGCCCCGAACATCGAAAATGACAAGGCTCTAGGAAACTTCAATTTGGAAAATGAAATAAATAAAATCAAAATTCCTATTCCCCTTATTGAGTTAGCTAAAAATCCTGTATACAGAAAATAAATCGCCAAAATGATTAATTTTTTCGAAGATGAAAGCCAGGCTGACGCTATTAATTTAGAGGATGACAAACCTATCTTAGTCTTCGGTCCACACGTCGAAGGTGCAAGAGACACAATGGATCCTTTTTATATTACATTAACCTTGTTTGATCACCTTCTCCATAATTGTATGTTGGATTTAGGAGCTTCCCACAATGTTATGCCAAAGGCAATAATGGAAAAACTTGGTCTTGAAATCACAAGACCCTATGGTGATTTATATTCTTTCGATTCAAGGAAAGTAAAATGCATAGGTATGATTAAAGACCTAGTGGTAGGTTTGGCTCAAATACCTGCTAAAACTATTCTTATGGATGTAGTAGTCACTGACATTCCCCCAAAATATGGTATGCTATTATCCAGATCATGGGGCGCTAAGCTTGGAGGATCTCTCCAGCTAGATATGACTTATGCTACAATTCCAGTTTTCGGAGGTCAATTCACTTGTCTTTACAGAGAGACTAGGTTAGCATTTACTGTAGGTGACCCGAAAAACGCTAATAATCATCCAGTTTATATTGCCGACCAAGATTTAGGAAATTGTATATTATCTTTAGATGATGATTTTGAAGTAGATGTAGATGATAAATGTATAGAAGAAAAAATTGAAAATAGAGAAAAATGTATATAGTACTGGTGTATGGAAAATGTATTTTGATGGTGCTTCCTCCTATCTTGGAGCTAGGGTAGGAGCACTTCTTATCGCTCCCGATGATCAATTTGTTATTCTTTTTTCATATAGGCTCCAGTGGAATATAGATTGTACAAATAATCTATGTGAATATGAAGCTTTAGTGCTAGGACTAGAAGCTGCTAAAAAGATGAAAAATAAGAAACTCGAAGTATTTGGTGACGCAGAGTTAATTATAAAACAAGTGAATTGGCAATATCAGGCTAAGAATCCTATATTACGGTCCTATAGGAATTGTGTCTGGGATTTAATCGAGAACTTCTTCACATCTGTGAATTTTCATTTCGTCCCAAGATCCGAGAATCAACAGGATGATGCTTTAGCCAAAGCTGCATCAACTTTTACAACCCCGACTGCTTTTAATTTAAAATATCATATACAAATGAGACATCGCCCTTCAATACCAAATAATATACAACATTGGCAGGTTTTTGAAGACGATGAGCAGCTTCGAAAGTTTCTAGAATCATTAGATGAATTTGCAGAAACATATACCGATCAGGAAAATCAAAATGATCCTATTTGGATCATGCAAGAGGGGGAGGATTCTAAATAATTTCATGATAAAATTGCAAACCACTGAATGCTTGATCTCAAGAACAACCAAATCCCCAAGGGTCTAATCCCTTTGGAAAGACTTTTTAATCAAGATGACATTCCTTCTAAAACTACTCTACAACCCCAACCAGAGGAGGTTGAAGATTGTAATATAGGAACTGAAGATAACCCTCGAATGGTTAAACTATCCAAATATTTATAAAGATGTTAAGAAAATATACACGGAGCTGTTAAGAAAATATAAAGATGTTTTCGCATGGTCATACGAAGAACTGAAAACATATGACACTTCTGTAATTGAACATAAAATACCTCTCAAACCGGGTGTCAAACATTTTAAACAAAAACTCCGACAATTTAACCCTATTTTATTACTTGTTATCGAACGAGAAGTTAAAAAACTTCTTGACGCTAAGATAATTGTACCTCTAAGATATTCTGATTGGGTAGCTAATCCGGTCCCAGTTAGAAAGAAAAATGGGGAAATCAGATTATGTGTTGATTTCAGGAATCTTAATAAATCTTCTCTTAAAGATAATTATCCTCTACCTAAAATGGACCATGTTCTCGAAAAAGTAGTAGGGGCTAATAGAATGTTAATGATTGTCAGATTTTCAGGTTATAATCAGATTGCTGTCAGATCTTGACAAAGAAAAAACCGCATTTACTACTCCTTGGGGCACGTTTATGTACGATAAAATGTCATTTGGACTAATGAATGCAGGATCTACTTTTCAACACGCAATGAATATTGCTTTCATCGACGAACGAGACAAGTTTGTAGTCATCTATTTGGATGATCTTACTATTTTTTCAAAATTGGATGAAGACCACATGATTCATCTCAAACAAACATTTGAAAAATGCCGCAGGTTTGGTCTATCCTTAAATCCTAAAAAGTCTCATTTCGCTATGCAGGAAGGCAAGTTGTTGGGTCATATCGTATCCCGAGATGGAATCAGGATTGATCCTAAAAGAGTAGAGGCTATAAATACAATAGCTATTCCTAGGAATGTGAAAGAAATTCAATCATTTTTAGGAAAAATAAATTTCTTGAGAAGATTTATTCCTAACTTCGCTGAAATTGTTAAATTGATTACATATATGCTCAGAAAAAATAGTGAAGTAAAATGGACAGCTGAAGCTAAGGCATCCTTTGCTCATATTAAGAAGGTTATAAGTGAGGCACCAGTACTAGCGAGCCCAGATTATCTCAAAGATTTTCTTATTTTTTCTTTTGCCTCTGAACACACGCTTGCTGTTGTACTCCTTCAGAAGAACGAAGAAGGTTTCGAACAACCGATAGCCTTCTTTAGCAAAAGCCTCCGAGATGCTGAACTCAAATACAATATAATGGAAAAGCAAGCGTATGCTATGGTAAAAGCATTGAAATCTTTCAGAACTTATGTTTTACATTCTAAAGTGATTGCATATGTACCCATTAGTGCTGTAAAGGATATCTTGGTTCAAGTAGACAGTGATGGTAAAAGAGGAATATGGCTTGCAAAAATTAAGAGTTCGACTTGGAGGTTAAACCGACCAAATTGGTAAAAGGACAGGGTTTAGCTAAACTTTTAGCTGAATCCAATTTAAGGGCTCTTTGGATAAACAGTGCTCAGGAGGAAGAAGGATGGATAGACGTGAATGAACTTGAGGACCAAATAGTCGAAAACAGGATCGAGGAGAAATTCGCGTCATCGAATTGGTACAAGGACATAGTAACATACTTATTAACTTTGAAATGTCCAACTGACTTGTCTCCATCCAAAGATAGAACGCTAAAGCTGCATGCAGTTAAATACTGTATTTCTGAAAAACGATTATACTGGAAAGACCTGCTTGGTTTCCTCTTAGTCTATCTGATCGAACCAGAAACAGAAGAAGTTATAGGTCAATTTCATGAAGGAGTCTGTGGAAGACACCACTCTTGGAGGGCTACGGCATATAAAATCCTGAGGGCTGGTTATTACTGGCCTAAAATTTTCCCAGATGTTAACGCTAAGGTACGAGCTTGCAGCCCTTGCCAATTCTTTGCAGGAAAACATAAGTTACCAGCGATGCCATTAGTCCCAGTCAAGACAGAAGCTCCTTTTCAACAATGGGGACTAGACTTCATAGGGGAGATTAATCCTCATTCAAGTGCCCAACACAGATGGATCTTGACCGCTACAGACTATTTCACCAAATGGGTGGAATCCAACCCAACAAGGAAGGCTATTGATTAAGTAGTTATAGACTTCTTAGAATAAAATATCTTGTCTAGGTTCAGCTGTCCTAGAAAGATAGTCATAGACAATGCGCAGGCTTTTAAGTCAATGGCAATGGTCAGTTTTTGCCAGAAATATAATATTGTGTTGGGTCATTCCACAGCATACTACCCGCAGGGAAATGGTCTGGCAGAATCTTCAAACAAAAGCTTGATCAGTATAATAAAAAAAGTGTTAAATGAAAATAAAAAATCTTGGCACTTACATTTAAAATATGCTCTATGGGAAAATCGGATAGGCACAAAAAATTCTATCGGTACTTCTCCCTTTCAAATGGTATATGGAACTGATGTAGTGTTGCCCATAAACCTAGCACTTCCTGTGATGAAACTATGGCAAGATGAGAAGGAAGAACCAAATCCTCTCACAAGAAGGATAAACCAGCTGATTGAATTTCAGCAGCACAGGGATGTAGTGGATGAAAAGTTGCAGAAGTACCAGGACGATATGAAGATATTATTTGATCGTAAAGCCAAGGACAGGAACTTTCTCCCAGGGGATCTGGTTTTGAGGTGGGATGCTCGAAAAGAGGATTCAGGAAAAAATGGTAAATTCGATCATATTTGGTATGGACCATTTAAGGTAGCATCTTCTGAAGGAAAAAATTCATTTCTGCTTGAATATTTGGATGGTAAGATCTTGAATGCCCCTGTTAATGGGCGTTTTTTAAAGCATTATATGGAATAATTAATTCACAAAAAATCTCATTGTATATACCGTTTTGTTTTTCATTTTTTGAAACCCCTTCTCATTTTGTAAATAAATTAAAATAAAATAAAAATTAGTTAAGATTTTATACCGAAATTAAAAAAAATAAAAAATAAAATAAAAATAAAAATAATAATAATAATAATAATAATAATAATAATAATAATAATAATAATAATAATAATAAAATAAATAAATAAATAAATAATAATAATAAAATATATATGTATATAATTTTTGCGTTGCTTATATAAAACTTATTAAAAAAAAAAAAAGTCCAAA
>JASDQU010585717.1:84564-112125 GCA_032191745.1 Picea mariana | reverse complement strand
CTTTATTACATGGAATTATATTATTCTACCCATGTGAGGGGTTAGGGAGGTTAGGTCCCTAACATTCCCTCCCCCTTGAAGAACAACCTTGTCCTCAAGGCTTCAAAATGGTGGCTGGCTTCCAGGTGGCATCTTCTGGAGGTGTATCTTTCCATTGGACTAACACTTCCTGGATGGTGCCCTGACGGAGACGACGCTCTCTTTGGGCCAAGACTGCTTGTGGCTGCAACCATATGGAACCTTCTTCATCCAACTCAGGGGGACTAGTTTGAGTTTGGCACTTAGTTCCAATCACCTTCTTTAAGCAAGAAACATGAAAAACAGGATGGAGCTTCAACTGACTAGGTAGAGCTAATTGATAGGCCACTGATCCCACACGGTTGAGCATTGTATAAGGACCATAAAATTTGGGCGCAAGTTTCTGATAGTGTTGAGCTTTGAGTGAAGTCTTCTTATAAGGTTGTAGTTGAAGAAATACCTGGTCCCCTTCAACAAAATGGCGTTTAGAACGACCTTGATCTGCTTGTTGCTTGATGCGATTCTGAGCCATGACCAAATTGTCTTTGAGGGCACGAAGAATAGCCTCGCGGACTTTAAGATTTTTGTCAACCTCCTGAACCTTCGAGACCCTTAGCATATAGGAGAGAACTGATGGGGCTTTTGGCCATAGAGTGCTTCAAAAGGAGTCATGCGAGTAGTTGTATGGTAAGATGCGTTGTACCACCATTCAACTAGTGGTAACCATTGAGCCCACCGATTTTGCCGCTTAGATGCAAAACAGTTCAAATATGTTTTCAAACACTTGTTGACAACTTCAGTCTGGCCATCCATCTGGGGGTGATAGGCAGTGCTGAGATGCAATTGGGGGCCCTGTAGCTTGAAAAATTCTTGCCAAAAATTGTTGGTGAAAGTGGGGTCTCTGTCAGAGACAACAAAATTAGGCATGCCATGAAGCTTGAAGATATTATCCATGAAGATTTGAGCCACTGTGGCAGTTGTGAATGGGTGTTGAAGAGCACAAAAATGAGCATATTTGGAGAGACGATCGACGACCACCATGATGACTAACTTATTGCTCGATTTAGGTAAGCCTACAATGAAGTCCATAGAAATATCTCGCCAAATAGCAGTGGGAATCGAAAGCGGTTGAAGTGTGCCCGGGGCTTTGACAATTTCTCCCTTGTTGCATTGACATACCTCACATTCAACCACAAAGGTGCGGACATCCTGTTTCATACCCTCCCAAAAAAAAGAACGTTTGACCTGTTCATAGGTTTTGGTAAACCCTGAATGCTCGACTGTGGGTGAGGCATGAAGTTCAGAAAGCACTGTGGATTTAAGTTGGGATTGCTTGCATAAATACAAACGACCTTTGTAGCAAAACTCTTCATTATGCCAAGAGTACCCTAGAGAAACTGAAGAATTGTATTGCAATTGGTGGAGCAGGCTAGAAATTTTGAGGTCTTGCAACCATTCTTGACGAACAACTTGGAGCCAATCTGGTACAATGAAGGAGAGGGAGAAAAGGGACCTGTCTTCTTCATATTTCCGAGAAAGAGCATCGATCACTACATTTTCCTTGCCCTTCTTGTAAATGATCTCATAATCATAGCCAAATAGCTTGGTCACCCATTTTTGCTGCGCCGGGGATGAAATTCGTTGTTCCAGGAAATACTTGAGACTCTAATGATCAATTTTGATTTGGAATCGTTGACCCAATAAATAAGGATGCCGGAGATCCACAACATGCAGAATAGCTAACATTTCCTTTTCATAAATGGATTGGCCCAAATGTCGCTCTGAAAGTTGTTTGCTAGTGAAGGCCAAGAGCTTGCCATCTTGCATGAGGACGGCTCCAATTCCTTTCTCGGAAGCATCACATTCCAATACGAATGTCTTTGTGAAGTCTGGGAGTGCTGGGACAAGGGTCGAGCACATAACATCTTTTAAGGCTTGGAAGGCATGATCCGCAGCTGAAGTCCAAGTGAAAGCATTCTTTTTAAGGAGGGAAGTGAGAGGAGTTGCAATCTTTACATAATTCTGAACAAAATTTCTATAATAGCTCGTTAAATCCAAAAAACCATGCAAGCTCTTAAGAGTTTTAGGGCGAGGCCAATCTTGCATAGATTCAATTTTCTTAGGATCCACTCAGACACCATCCTTGCCAACAATATGACCCAGGTATTCCACTTCTGAGGCACCAAAGGCACATTTAGATTGTTTGAGGAAAAGTTGGTGCTTAGAGAGTAGACGAAGAACTTGATTCACATGGGAGAGATGGGATGACCAAGCTTTACTATAGATGAGAATATCATCAAAGAAAAATAAGGCAAAATGATGGAGAAAAGGATGGTAGACATGATTCATAAGACTTTGGAAAGTGGAAGGAGCATTACACAATCCAAAGGGCATTACCAAGAATTCATAATGACCCTCATGAGTGCGAAATGCAGTCTTGGGAATGTCTTCTTCTTTCATACGGATCTGGTGGTAGCCAGAATGTAGATCCAATTTGGTGAAAGACTGAGCACCACTCAATTCATCCAAGAGGTCATCAATGACATGAATGGGKAATTTGTCTTTGATTGTGAGTTTGTTGAGGGCGTGGAAATCAGGACACATGCGCCAAGTACCTTCTTTCTTGAGTACCATGACCACAGGGGAAGAATAAGGGCTAGTATTGGGACAAATAACACTGGCTTCTAGTAATTCATGAACAATTTTCTCAATTTCATTCTTCTAGGCAAAGGGATGACGATAAGGCCGAACATTAGGAGGAAGACTACCCGAAATGAGAGGGATGGAATGATCATGGACTCCACGGGAAGGGGGAAGTTCTTTGGGGGTGGTAAAAACAACTTGGTGGTGGGAGAGGATAGATTGGAGGTCTAGATGCACAAAAGGTGTCTCAACAGCATGAATGGAGTGGAGTTGGGCTATAATTCTCGAATGACTTGTTTTGAGGAGCTTTTCCATGTGATGGGAACTGATGATCTCAGGGGAGCCTGCTGTGACCTTGGAACTTATACTGTTGTCCCTCCTGTTGGAATTGCATGGTTAAGTCCTTAAAATCCATGAGAATGGGGCCTAGAGTGCGTAACCATTCGACACCAAAAACAATGTCACAATCACCCATGTCTATAGCAAACATATGGAATTTCAGGCGATACTGACCAATTTGGAGTTGCACATTTTCACATCTTCCCCCACATTTCATGGAACCACCATTGGCAATCATGAGTTGAAAATTATTGACGGCACGGATGTAACAATTGACTTCTTGGGCAATGCGGCAATGAATAAAGTTATGGGTGCTACCATTGTCCACAAGGATGATGACTTTCCTATTTTTGATGTAACCAATTAATTTGAGAATATGGGGAGTAGAGAATCTAGTGAGGGCATTAAGTGAAATCACCGGGTCAATGTCTGGTGGGTCAGAGGGTGGGGTGAGGTCAGATGGCAGTGGTAGTTCCTCCACAGGTGGAACAACAACATCTTCTTCAGAAAGATCCTCAGTCACAGCCATAAAAAGCTTTTGTTCCTTACACTTGTGCCCGAGAAAATATTTGTCATCACAATTATAACAAAGACCCTTGAGTAGACGTGCAACCATTTCAGCCCTGGTTAATTTCTGGTTCTTGAGGGGAGTTGCAGGAGGGGCAAAATTGGTGGGTTTAGGGTGAGGAGAAAAGGAGGGTTTGCGGGTCTGGGAGGAGACAATCTGTTGGGCTTCCTTGGCTCATTGAGTAGCTTCCAACCAAGTTTGGGGGTGTGCCATGAGAACATGGGCACAAATTTCATCTTTGAGGCCACTAATAAAGCATTCCCTAAAGAAAGCATCTGACATGCCCTTCGTTCTGAAAGCCAAGTGCTCAAATGCGGCAATAAAGTCTTCCACTGTCCTAGACTGCTTTAACTTGGTCAAACGACCTAAATGGTGGGTGTCAGAGTCAAAGCGGTCATAAAGTTCGGCCACAAACTATGTCCAAGCAAGATACCCTTGGCGTGCCTTTTTTCGCCATTGCCACCATTGCCATCGTTCCGGATCCAGATGTAGGACACCATAACGAAGCTTGGCTAAATCATCAGTAATGCCATGCAAAGAGAAATAATGTTCCATTTGGGTGACACAGCCTATGGGATCCGATCCATCAAATTTGTTCACCTCAATCCTGGGAGGGCGGAGATCTCGAGAAAAGTGGTTAGTATGAGGACCTTGGTAATGGGAAGAGTCATGGTCATCCTGATAAGATGGTTGTTCAGAAGAGGAAGGGTTCTGGGAACGACCCATGAAGTGTTCTTTGAGGTCTTTGATGTATAAACATTGTTCCTTGAGGATCACAGTATCCGAATTGATTGAGCTAAGGTTGGCATCGATATTCTTGATGTCTTCCTGGTTCTGGTGGTTGTCAGCAATCAAGGTATTGAGTTCTTGGGCTCTGGTGGTAGCCATTTGGAAAAATGGGCAGGCAAATGGTATAGGGGAAACAAAAGGGTTCTGGAGGGGTGGGTGGGACCACTGCGAAGAAGGGTTTCAAATGATAGGTACCACTGCGATCAGGGTGAAAAGGGGGATCCAATGGGATAGGGGCCAAATAAGGGTGTCGGGGAAGGGTTGGGTCCACAAAAAAAATTTGTGTTAAAAATGATAGGTATCACTGGAATCGGGGCGAAGAGAGGAACCTAGTGGGATAGGTTCCAAATAAGTGTGCCGACGGGACCACTATACTTATTTTTTTTGGTTTGTTTACTCTTGCGGAGTTATACTCCGGCCTGAATAATACTGCAGTGACGAAATGCCCAAATGCTTAACAGGAAGAAATGTGTAGTAATTTCGCAACCAGAATGCAGAAGGCACAGTTGCACGGCAATAGATCTTGTTTGTTCTGTTTTTGCTTCCGTCCCCAAGGGTATGATATTCAGGGTTTCTACAGACAAGGGTTTGCCCTGTGCTATAGCTCTATGATATACCTACAGGGTCCAACAGTAGTACTCGACCCAATATCTCAGGGCACTAACTAAGGAGGCTAGACCGTGCCCTTAGCCGTACTACCCGACTACTGAGGTACTAGAGAATATCTTCTCGAGTGCTGTTCTCGGTGGTACTATAGCAGTCAGGCGACCAATCGGTTTATCTATGGAGGGCTTTAGGAAATCTAGGCCGATCCGTATACAGGTGCTGTCTGATGCGCTATCACTCGAAGGGGTACCAACAGGGGTTACAAGGGTGGCCAATAGATGTGTGCTTAAGTAGTTCTTGTATTTCTTGTGTGTATGACTCCTCGACCGCGAGTTTATGCGTGTAATGACATATCTCTGTAACTTTAAGATGCCGGAATATGTCTCTACCCTGAAAAAAATTTAACCCACAATTTTCTGCCGAGGAAGGTGCTCTGATACCACTTGTAGTATTCCAGATATAAAATAGTATGCAGAACAATTTTTTTTTAGCTAGAAATGGCAGAGAAACAATGATATAACCAGAACAATACCAGAATAATACCAGAATAACACCAGGAGGAGCACATTGATTACTAATAGCAATGTTCACTTGCCTCTTCGAGGGGGCAACCTCCAGCAGAGTAGAGCTCTATTACAATAATATCTAAGACAAGATTTCTCATACCCTCTACTTCTATTTATACTAAATCTATGTATCCAAAAGAACAATCTAGAGGAAGATCCTTCTAGAAGCGGAAGCTTCTATTAGGTCTTCTTATATTTGAATTATTCTTCCTTATTGCTAGGCCTTATTACATGGAATTATATTATTCTACCTACATGAGGGGTTAGGGAGGTTAGGTCCCTAACACTAGACCCATTGCAGATCACCTAGGGTTTGAAGCCGACAAAGTGTTATGAGATTATTTGCATGTAATGGATGTAAAATGATCCCTTACGATTGGTTGGTTGAGAGATGACGGATCTAAGATGCAAGCACTATCTATTCACCTCTTTTAATCTAGTTTGATTAAAGCAAGCAAGGAAATGAAGAAGGAAGAGGAGAGAGCAACCTAGATGAAGACTTGAAGTCTTATCGTTGAATTGGTTGTATATTGAACAAGGGGAGGATCAACCAACAATAACGACCTTAAACGTATTCTTGCACACATATTAACAATGAAATACCTTGCTTGAGCTTTAGACAATAAACCTTCTTCAACATAAAATCATAACTACCTAGGTAGGGCTTTTGAATTCAAATTAATTGATGATATAACATCAACTATTAATATTTAAACCAATGTTGCAGGAAGCGCCCCCCGCTCCACCCTTGGAACCCCGCTCTGAGCAGATTCTTCATGGAAGCTTCCCCTGAAGCGAGCTTTTGAAATTCGGAAGCCCGCTTCTGGATTTCGGAAGCTCGCTCCAGGCGTGCAAAATGGGCACTTTCTGCAACATTGCAATGTACATCCTCATGCTAAACCCATATCTAATCAATAAATTTAAAATATGTTTCCAAATGTTGCTCAATAGATATAGACTCGTTTCTATGAAACTTTGGGACTTTATACCTCCATTTGTCTGGGAATGAGTGAGGATGCCTTTCAATAGCAGTAAGCTCTAATGGGACATTCAATGTGGCCTAGTGTTCTTGTAATGATGGCATATTTATAATCCATTTGGATCTCAAATGAAACAACTAGAGAGAACGAACTTGAGTGATTCATGTTATGTACAACATGTCATAGATTTCCTTTTGATAGAATAGGGCTTGTATCCTTGGTGGAGTCGCTAGATGAGAGCTCTTAATGCCTTGCACACCATTGCTTGCTCTCGTGACAGGAAGCTCCATGGGGCGCTTCATTAATTTACATGTGAGTCTATAGATGATAGATTCATAGCATTTAGCAACTAGACTCTAGAGTCTAGCACAGTTTAAACTTTATTGTTTGGACCTTTCGATCTTCATAATTCAGTGCAGATGGCCTATTTTGTAATCATAACTATTTGGTCATGACTCATGTTATTGTTGACAATTGCTAGATGACTGATTTCATTCCATAACTTAATGGTCTACTTTCTATTATATGGCTTAAAAATTTGTATGTTGGTTTCTAAGTTTGTAATTGCTAGATTCTAGATGGTTGATGCTCGAATGATTAATCATTGATGTACTACTACTTACTACTATGGATGCCATTTTAATGTTACAATGTACAAATATGCATGTTTTCATACATTCTGCATCTAATTTGTCTTTCTGCATGTTTTTTTAATATAAACGCAATATATATAAAAATTTATAGATATAATAGACGCTTCCGGGATGCTTCGCTCCCGAGGATTTTTTGAAAATGACGCTCCCGACGCTCCTCTCCCTAAAAACACTCCTGCTCCGCTCCGCGCTCTGGCAACATTGATTTAAACTCATCACACATTATACAAGCAAAATGTTGGCGGGAGGGGGGTGGAGAAGAGAGATCTACAAACTAATTAGAAAGTAAATAGTCAGGATATACTTGCCACCTATTTGAACATGACATCCTAGCACTAACAAGTGCTCCATTCGAATGACTTCCCTTTGGCCTCCAAACCTTGATTGCAACAACTTCCCTTGGAGAACGGTGAGCAAAGCAGATGCTCATCAAGACCTTGGCACAATGATAGGAGAATTCGACAACATAATCATAAGAATGGATGAAGGTCACTTTCACCTCCCCCTCACCTCCTATTTATATGGGAGAAAGGTGGTTTTGGGGGGAGGGAGATAATCTTGGCAAAAACTGGAGGAGAGCCATACAAGTGGCATGGTCATATTCAACTCGCTTTGATCTTGAAATTTTCGATTTTTTGTATATTTTGTGTATTGTTAGGGCTGGTCGCTAGTATTGGGGCATTTAGTGAGACCAAAGCCTCTAGTCACAGGTATTGTAAAGGAAACTTGTACCCTAGTTAGAGGTTTTGTGAAGGAAATCCATGACTGGAGACTCAAACAAGATTTTTAAGGAGTTTTGGACCTTGATATTAGTATATTAGGTGTTACGGTTCTCTTTGGGATAGGTAGAAGTTGCTTTGGAGGTACATATGTAGACGTACCGGCTAAACCCCTGACTTGTGATAGGGCAACTGAATTAGAGTGATAACATGAAGCTGAGAAATAACTGTGAAGTGTCAACTTTTGGGGTACTCCGAAAGTGTTTACACCATGCTTGGGGTGATTCATGAGATTTGGGGTACATGGTGTATGTTTAGCCCCAAATAGTCCTTGATGGATTTGCACAATTGAGATAGCTTGCTCAGTGGATGCTTGACCTCAGATGGTTGTTGGCTTAGTGTTCTTCCCTTAGGCGTTGGAGTTCACTTGACAATTTGGTGGTGGTTGCCCTTCATTGGGGCCCCATGGAGGATCCACTTGCTTGGAGAGTGCCCTATATGGATGAGGAGTGGTGTGCAACTTGGAGGAGGGCATCAGGCCCTAGTTGGCATGTTGCAACTTGGATTCTTGTTTGGAGGATTGGAGATGGCTCAGGGATGCATGGGGCTTCGATAGTATTCTTGTAGGGGTAGTTGATCCAGTAGAGTACATTGCTTAGGAGGATTGATGAAGTCTGTGGAGGATTGTGATGGATGGATGTGGACTTGCTTTACATAGCTACATCATCTTGAAGCCATTATTGTGCATGACATCACCTTGGAGCATGACATGTGTACTTTAAAGTGTAGTGTCCCACTTGTGTTGGTCGATAAGTGCTCATTGTAGGTTGCTTGTAAGGGCTAAGGTCCACCTTGTATTATTTGCCTTTCTTACATCTCATATAAATAGAGGAAGGAGAGAGTCTTTCCATTCATATATTCATTCTTTCTCTTGTATTCACTCTTGTGATGAGATGTGACCTAGAGAAGAGTGCGCACTAGCCTCTCTCTTTCTAGAGTCTTCATATGTGCTTGACCTCTATCTCTCTCTTGAGTTGCTAGGGTTTCTTGGTCTTCTTGGAGTATCTTGGAGCATCTTGTAGGTCTAGGGTTAGGGTTTATCCCTTGGAGATTAGGGTTTTGTGAAAAAACCCTAGGGTGGAATTGTGAAGAAGAAGAAGAGGAGAGGACGTCTTGCCATGGAAGATGTGTTGGAGTGATTCTTGCATATTGGATCTTCTTGGTTGCTAGGGTTTTGTTGATTTTCCCTAGCTAGGGTTTGGAGAGCTAGGAGGATTTGTACTAGCCTTGAGAGAAGGATATGGTATGCACATGTACTTCATCTTGAGCATATTAGTGAAGTTTTCAGCCATCCAAAACTTGTGCAATTTCCAGATTTGATTTTCAGCTATATATGTTCTTTATGCATTGTTATTTATCGCCATATATGTCTTGTATATTTGACATAAGTAAAAAGACAATTGTTAAGTGATTTAATTTCTATGTGAAGAATATAAGGGGCTGACTTTACTGCTGTCATACTGCGGTTGTACTGCTGTTATTATTTCTGTAAAAGAGTATTTTCAGATCTTGTTATTAGTTGATAAGTTGCCCTAAAAGGGATGAAACTTATCCCTTTGGTTTGTTGTCTTTTCTCCTTGAATTGCTGAGAAGTTTGGGCTGTTCGGAAGTGGAACATTGTACTCTTTCCACTACTGTTTTGTACCTTGTTTTACAGCAGCCCTAAGGCTGAAAATTCACAGGGCTAGGATACGAGAAACTTTCTAGGTTGAAGGTGAAATTTCTGTTTTGCATGAATTTTGAATTTTGAGAAATTTCCACATGAAGACACTTAGAAGATGAAGAGGATGGGTGCCACTTGTATCTTGGACAATGTTTTATGAGACTTTTGTTTACGATAGGTCATGCACCAAAGCATTATAGTTTGAATCTCTCCACATGTGCACAATAAATAAGCCCTAAGTTCGGCCCTAAATCTATGAGCCATCAACAAAATGGGTTTTATGATCACACATGAAAAGATTAATCTTCAAAGGGATATCTTGGAAATGTATCTGAAGACATTGACACTCAAGCATAGAAAGAGAGGCAGATCCCTTGCAAAGCCATGATTGAGAGTCTATCTTTAGGGTGAGAGTGGGAACAGTGATTTGAACTTCCAAGTAGGGGTATGTTGTAGTAATCTCTACCATCTCCCCTTTGATGAAAAACTGAAATCTAGAGGGGGCATCCTTGGAAGTATTAAAGAACACAACCTTAGTCTTGCTAAGGTTGACCATAGGCCAACAATATTCATAGAAGCGGGAAAATGTCTTTGCAAACCTTCTAGAGACGAAGCTACAAGGACCACATTAGTAAAAAGAAGTAGTGCAATCAAGACATGGTAAAGGGTGCAACCATTCTCCACATCCATGTTTGCCCTAAAGAACTCCTTGAACTCATCAATGTAAATCCCAAATAAAAGTTAGGGAGAGGTGGCATCCCTACTTAACTTCATTAGTGCTCTTAATAAAGTCAAAGAAACCATGTGCTTTCTGAAATTGACCCACCATAAACTTATAAAGGCTCATGATGGGGACAATGAAGGGCTCAAAGATGCCAATATCTCATAATCGTTGAAACAAGTGTTTGGAAACCGAGTCAAAGGCCTTTATGAAGTCAATAAAACAACATAAGGCTTTAGAACACTATTGTCTAGCCTCTTCAATGAGCTTAGAGGATAAGAATGTGATCAATGGTTTGCTAGTCTCTCTTGAAACTTGCTTGACCTCTAGCCCTGAGTTTACTCCTTTCCAAATGGTTGAAAACCACATATGTCAAGGAGGTGGCAAAAAGCTTGGCCAAATTGTGTCCAATCATAATTGTCCCTCAATTGTTTGTGTTGTTCCTGAGATTACACTTAAGGCTTAAAAGAGTAATGTCAAGGCATCACAAATATAAATTTGATTTTGAATGTGCTTTTTCTTCCGTTAGTTATATAAGATTAAATTTCTCAAATGAAAACAATAACAAAACAGGACAGAGGCCGTAATTTGTCGTCTGAGTTGATTAATAAAATCAGGTGGAGTGAGGGAAACTTACAAAACTATTAAACAAGGTAAGGCATCAATGCAAGATGAATCTGACTTTGTTTATAGTAGAAGAAAATGAAGCATGCATTCTCGAAAGGATATAAAATTCGGTTATCCAAATAGCTCACAGGTCTTGTACTTACTAATAGCAAATACAGAGGAAAAATTGTTTGCTTAACAAACAACCGATTTGATGTGATTACAGTCGTAGTAGTACTAAATTGTAAACACTCACTTATCAAAGAATGACATAAAAGAAACTAGAAATATGAAATACGAAGGGAAAACATAACTCAAACTGCACAAAGTTTGGAATCTCTGTCTGCACTTGTATTTATTCTCACAAAAGGAGATTTTCTCTCTATTACATTCGGTAAGAAGCAACCTTTTTTCAATCTTTGAAATATGTATTTATACAAAAGGTTCTTAACCCTAAATGGTTGGAATTCTCCTTATTTCTAAAATAGTAAAAATTACAAAATGTAAAATCCGAAACGCTTCACTTTCATCTCCCTTGTCTCTTCGCCATGCTGGCGGAGGCGTTTTCCCTTCTTGTTCTCCAGCTCAGAAACAACTGGTATTCTAATCATGATCTGTACAAATGATGTGCAAAGGTTATCTCATTGGTCCCTGGAAGTGCTGCCTTTTCCTTGCTCAACACATTTAATGCACATGCCCACGAATTGTACCACCAATCTGGATGGCTCTGTTAAGTCGTTTGCCTCAAAAATATATAATTTCTTTTCTAAGTGAGGCAGTTTATCTTCCATTCTCCTGTCTTCTGAAACTATAGACTGTAGTTGCAGACTGGGCTTCACTAGCCACCTATCTATCCGAGTAATATCAATCTGCTTTAATTGCAAGATTTCAGCCCGAGCCTCTTCCATATTTGTCTTGATATTAAGTTGATGCTTTGCTATATAAACTTGTCCTAAGACTTTAGAGATATTATCTTTTTCGAGGCCTAATGACTCTTTGTCGAGTGAATGAAAATTTTCTTCACAAGCCTTCTTCATCTCCTTAGCCATTCTTTTACTTTAAGCTATGTTAGTCTCCTAGGTCTTCAGTATAATATTGCCTCTGGTTTGATCCGAAGGAGACAATTTGGAGACCATAGATACTCCTTCTCTTGCCGACGACACAACTGCTTCTTGGAAAGTGGCCCGAGCAGCAATAGCCTCTCTCTCCTTTAAACAAATGTTATTTAAGGATTGGTCTACCACCCGAAAATGGTTTTGGACAGCTTCTACCTTAGCGAAAAGGCTTTGCTGTGCTGATCCCAGCTTCTCACACACCTCCAATGCCTTCGCTTGGAAAACTCTCATATCTACAGCCGTATTTTCAGTCGAGTTTATTCTTGCCTGTAGTTGTTTTACCAGCTCTCCCTGCTGAAAATCCCACTCTCTACTCGCCTGTGCGTTCTTGTGCATTTCGTCGAGATTGGATTTGAGCTGCTGGATTTCTTGTGTATCACAAACTCTAATTTGCTCAAAACTCTTGTTCAT
This sequence comes from Picea mariana, assembly GCA_032191745.1. NCBI lineage: Eukaryota > Viridiplantae > Streptophyta > Pinopsida > Pinales > Pinaceae > Picea > Picea mariana. The sequence continues at coordinate 99,668 of JASDQU010585717.1, read as the reverse complement.
CTCGCTCTTGACATTCTTTTCTACAGTCTTTACTTGATTTTGCAATTGGCTTATCAGAAGATCCTTCTGCTTCAATCGTTCTTTTAAGTTTCCAACTGAAAATTGGTTTGCCGTTGCAAAAGCTCTCAGCGAGCCTGCCACATCTGTAGTGAAGTCTTCCTCTTCCAAGGCCTGTCCATCAAATAGCACCCTGTGTCTTTTGACAGTTGCACCTTCCCTCTGGTGTGTTTCTCTCTTTACCACAACCCTTCTTTTCTTGCTGAAAAAGAAATCAGAAGGAGGCATCTCTTCAGCTGAAATAGGTGTAAGATCCTCTATGAACACTACCTCGACACTCGGGTTCCTCTGCTGAACTGTAAAGGCGTGATAGATTGGATAGGGCTGCCAATCTCGGTGAATGGCTGTTTCCCGATTGTGTCAGTAGCTGATTTGCCTGACGTGGACAATGGCCCTTTCCGAGTCAAAACCTCAGTCTTCTCCCAGCTTTCTTGAGCATCTTGTCCACTGGAGTTCTTTGTTTCTAAACTCTGGACCTCAATTTCCTGTGTATCTGGGGGTGTAGGGATTTCTTCCTGCAAGACCTTCGGAAGGCTATTTCTCCTATGCCTTTGGAAATTATAGAATTGGACCAATTGGTCTGGAGCCAGAGTTTGGACTCGGCTCAAAACTTCCTGATAGGATCTAGCTCCTCGGAATATATCATCATGAGGAGAATCTTCATGTTCGTACCTTTTCAAATTACAAGAGGCCATGTGGTTTCCCACGATCTTCTGAGGATAGTGTTTCTTCAACTCAATATTGACGAGCTTAATTTCTTCCGGGGCCACGGCCTCTACTTTCGAATGGCTGAAATTTGATAGTGAAAACCTACCTATCTGCAAGGGAAAAGTAGGCCATACCTTTTTCTGCAGGGCTTTTAGCTCTTTACTGACTTCGCCCAGTACAGTTTGCCGTGCTACTTCTCTGCACACCAATCGGTCTGGTAGAAACTTGGGCAAGGCGTGCTGAGGAACCGAGCAACCAAAAACCCTGATATAGGAAAAATGCTCTTCAATATACCAGTCCACTATCTTCTCCAGGTTGGCCACTATTCTGTCCGAAATCCTGGGAGGTGGGCACCCATATATGGCGATATGCATTGGCACCACCACATAATTGCAGATTTCATAAAAGAAATCTTTTGCTTTATCTTCCCATAGCTTCGAATGATAAAGATGTATTGCTTCGGCGCTGTCCGGAGTCCAACTCCAGCCCATCAAAGGAAAAGGTGTCATAAAACAAATGGCATCCATAAGGTATGCCGACATATAAAACAGGGCAGGTTGTCCTTTGGCTTTCAACGTCTGGTATTCGGTGATTTCCTTGGCCAAACTGTCTGATAACATCTTGGCCCAATTGAATGAAAAACCCTCTGCAACTTTGTGCATGATCGGTACCCATGATAACAGGAAGTGGGCGAAATTTTCCCTCTCGAAAATTCTACAGAGCATCATGGCCACATACATCATATGAGAGTCTAATGATGCGGTGGCGTATACACCATGGGTGTCTGCTCTGAATTTCTTGGGGTGTGCCCACCAATCTTTGATCAAATCAGGGTAGTTCTTTACGCCTTCTGGGCATTCTTCTTCCTCGAACTTTTTTAAGAAATCGACATTATAACTATGTTTGAATGCTGGGGACAATTTGTACATCACCTGTACGTGTTCTGGGCGGAAAGATCCAACAACTACTTTCTGCGCATTGTAGATGGTCCTAGTAGCGACGTCAACGTTTTCCAGGGCCCAGCCTATCATGTCGTTATATGGCATGAGCCTCGGCCTTTTAGCTACCTTATGCAGCTCTGATTGGGCTATGTATTTGAGCTTTGTCTCTTGAGTCTCGGTCCCTTCATCGTCTGACTCTTCTGGATAGTTGTTCAGCTCGTATTGTAGGATATCGCAGACCTGCGTCCAAGTTTTTATGGTCTCCACAACTCTCGGTGATGTGTCCGAGAGAACATCTGTGTTTTGGCTCGAGCTCTCACCAGTCCCTTTAACCATTTTTCACGGAGCCATGATAGTAGTAAACGCAACACTGTGTTACCTGTCACAGAAAATGCACAAGACTTATTATCTCACTAAGCTTGCTTTGTGAAAACGCGAATGTAATTCAGAATGAAAATATCTTCTCTGCCTTAAGTGCACCGATTTGCATATACCTTCACTTATAATGTGTTTACTTCCCTTAATGAAAAGATTCGGGCGATGATACATGATCTTATTTGAAATCATTTTCCCTAGATCGACGATTAATGCCATTAATGGTTAGTGTTTCGTGATCGGGAAAAGCATAGATGAAATTTGAATTTACCCGAACTACAACTTGACGAAAACTTAATACGAGATAAGAGTGTTTAATGCATTAATAAATCTCGTTTAACCTGTTAATTAATCATGTTTAGCCTTAAATCTTTTCGGGGGTTTCGGATCTCGGGATATTGAAAGTCGCTCGAGGCAGGATCCCCGAAATGCGAAATCGCGATGTGATTAATTAATCGTTAATCGTTTTAAATCCTTAATTAATCCGGCTTAATGCTTAAGATATTTTGGGAGTTCGGGTTTCGAAAATTAGGGATACGACAGATGGCGAAAACCCGATTCCTGAAATCGCGAAACTATTATTCGATTTTCTAATTGGGTTTTAGTTTCTTCTTAATTATTCATCATTTCATTCGTTTGGTTAATTAACTTTATTTAAAGTTCCGACAGGTCACTTTCTGGAAGGGTACGTCAGGTATTAGGGGGTATACATGTATCGTGACTAGGATTCCTCAAACACTTTTCGGATATCGGGACTTTGGAGTTGCTACATGTTGAAATGCCTGCAGTGCGAAACTCCGAAACCCGAAAATTCAAATATAGTCTTTAGTGATTTGACTCTTTAACGTGTAGGCGGCTCCATAACTTTAAGAGATTAGGATTGTTTGATTAGGTGGAAAACTTCATCAACGGTGAGAAACAAACACGTGTTGTTTTTATTTAAACGAGAATGAAATCTATTTTCTAAAGTTTAGAAATAAATATATGTTACAACAGTTTGGATTAGAATTGTCATAAGATTTATGGATAGGATGAATGACATGCTATGACCAAGAGGGGGGAAGCCTAAGGAAGCCACATTATTAAATAGATTGGTAATAGGAAAGGCAAAAGAATCCACTACATATTTGAGTAACTTTGATTAAAGTCCCTTGTGATCGACATTTTTGTTGATGTTCAACTTACTAATAGCTTGATTGATATCCTTGGGAGGAAATACATGACAAGAGGTAGGAGAAAAGGTATAAGGGTGGGGGATTGGTCATATACGCCAAGGGGAGTTAGCATGGGAGATCCAAGTAAAAGGAGCAATGTCCAAGGGGGGAGACTTTTCTTGGAACGAGGGTCAGTTAGAAAGTCTTAGGGGATGTGCAGAGGGCGTCTAAAAGTTCAAGAAAATCACGTTTCTTGCATTGTAGGAGATGACAATGCTTGTTATAAATGACTGGAATAGAGGAGCAATGATGAGTAAGAGAAAAACCAAAGTTGTTTGTACCTAGTCTTACATTAGTCATTAAACCAATGATTCATAAGACAAGTACTAGATGACTGAACCAACATAGGGTGGTAGGAGATGTGGGTGAAAGAGTAAAGGGAAACTTCCTAGAGGATGTGGGATAGAAAATCTTTTTTTGCGGTAGTAGTAGGAAGGTAATACTAGTTAAGAATAGGTCGAGCTAGATGGGTAACATAAGCCATGGCATATAAATTGTCAAAATGGATAGTAGGATAGTGAGAGTTAGATGACCTTGATAGAGGTGGAGAGGAGGAAGAGGAGTTGGAGCTAGAAAGGGTGAAAACCGAATAAACATGATTGCCAAAGGGGTGTGCATGAGACATGAAAGTTTGAATATGAGCAATCAAAGTCTTGTAAGTGAGGGAATAGTCAACAACATTGGCACTTCCACTATAGGGAAAGCACATGTATTTGCTGAAATCGAAAAAACAGGGGAGCACATCAAGAAAAAGCATACAGTGAAACTCACCCAACTAAAGAAGATGTCTCTCGTAAGCTGTGATTGGATTCTACCCACCCATTGAGTATCTCTTTAGTTCAAAATCCTCTAACTCCACTTTGTGCAGGCAAAGTTCATCCTTAATGAGGTCATGAATTGGTGTTTAACACGCCCTTGTGTATGTATTGAAGTTACCTAGGAGAATGATGTCATTCGAGAGAAGAATGTTATGATAACTCCGGGTATAAGTTAAGGTACAAGTCACCATCTGCATGAACTAGAAAGGTTGAAAAAGCTAGGGAAAGTAGCAAATTACAAAGACATCTTGAAGCTGGAGGGGGTGTGGTCCCCTCTTGAGTCGTGACTTGAAGCCACATGTATCTAGAATGCTCATTAGAGGTTTTTAATGAAAACACATACTTAAAACAATCACGCATAAGATAGATAACACCTTACAGCTTCGAATACCCTTTGATCTTTCTTTCTCACACTTGAAAGCTATGATCCAAGGACATCTTGTTGTTAGCTTTTGGGGTTACACTGAAAGTGTTTACACCATGCTTGGGGGTGCATGGTGTGTTGACTACCATTGGTTGTACCATGATGGACATACACATTGGAGATAATTTACTCATGGATTACTATGCCTTGATTTGATGCTTATGTGGCACACTTCCTTAGGAGGTTGGAGACCTATGTGGCTTAGTGACTTTCTTCATGGGGTGCACACATGGAGAGCTTGGTTGTGTGCTTGGGAGGACAACCCACTTGGAGGAGGAGTGTTTGACATCTAGGAGGAAGGCATTGAGCCCTACGTAGCATTGGGACATTTGGTTGCTTGCATGGAGGTTGTATTTGACTTGAGGATGCTTGGGTTGAAGAGTGTTCATGTAGGTGTGTGGACCTTGAGGTACGGCTTAGGAGGGAGCGTTGGAGCATTGGTGGCCTTTAGAGGAGGAGCATTGGACCTTTCTTGAGGATTCTCACCTTGGGACCCTTGCTTGGTGGACATGCATAACTTGGAGCTTGACATGTGTCACTTAGAGTTGGAGTGCTTCAAATGTGGACCTATCTAGTGTTTAGTTAGACTGGTTGTTGTGGACATGGTCCACTTTATTATTGTTGTCCTCCCTCACCTTTCATATAAATAAAAGGAGGAGAGAGTCTTTTCATTCATCATGGTGATCACATGCTTGTGTTAGAGATGTGGTAGTGAGAGTGAACTTGTCTCTTTCATTGTACTCTTCTTCATTATACTTTTCCTTCTTTGTTGTGAGCGCTAGGGTTCTTGATGAGATTTAAGAAGACTAGGGTTAGGGTTTGCTCTAAGAAAAAGGAAGCTAGGGTTTGGGAGAAACCCTAGAGGAGCAAAGGGAGCACTTGATCTTATAGTTCTTATGAGAGAAGAAGACTAGGGTTTTGTGGCATTTGGAAACTCTAGTACTATTTGGAGTGCTTGATGTGGAGAAAATAGAGGGAGACTATCTTGTACACTTGTGGGATGGAAGTGTAGGTGATGAAGAAGACTTGCCGGTGTGTAGTATTTTCTTATTGTGGATCTTTGGTGTGGCAACCAGCTTTAGTTGGGAGAGATTCCTAGCTAGGAGGAGTTGGTGGCTAGGGTTTTCTATTTCGGTTTATACCCTAGCTAGGGTTTGGAGAGCTTGACTTGTACCAGCTTGTATTAAGCAGTTGGTGTNTATATATATATATATATATATAAAGTATTCCAGCTGTCCAAACTTTGTGTACTTGTAGATTTGATTTTCAGCTTATGTTATTTTGAGTAGTTTCTAGTGCTGGCATGCATGTTGATCTGACATAATATTGAGCAGATTTTATTAAATGATTCAACAAACATATAGAAGCTAAACATGTATTTACTGTTGTAATAAATCTCCTATTATAAGTTATTTTCAGATCTATTATATGCTTGAGAAGTGTGGCCTAAGGGCTGGACTTGTTCTATTGAAGTACACTTGTTTAGTATTTATTTTCTTTGGATGACTTGTGTATTTCTTTGAAGAGAACTAAAGTATTTGCTGCTATAATTTAATATTTCAGATTCAGCCCTAAGGTTGAAAGTTCACAAGGAATAGATATGGGAAACCTCAAGGTTGAGGCGGAATTTCTGAATTTGAGTTAATTTCCCTATAACGAAATTTCAATATGGTTTTGGAGCTGATTTCACTGAAATCACTCTCTTGGTGAAGAGGGAGTTGGGTGTTTCAAAGGTTCTGTACCTGGGAGAGGTGCTTGACCTAGTACAGGTTTGGTACTTCCCAAACCTGCTGTCAAAAATATTTAGGTTGTTGATTGAAGTGCAACCCTAGGGGCACTTAGAAAGGTGGCCCATTGTCACCGCAACAACTCTTCTTCTCACTATAGGCCAACTCTCCTTTGGCGCAAGTGGGGAAATCCCTAGAAAATATGTTTATGATATGCTTATAATTAAAAGGATGGTGGATTGCCAAGACTAGTGTCTATCCAATTGGTGATAGAGTTAGGATCAATAATCAAGAGGGTGATATTTGCGATTCCAACAATTCTTCGAAAATTTTAACTAGATTTTGGGCAAAATTAGTCGGAAAAATATGGCCAGAAAAGTTCCAAATCGTAACATGTTTAGACTATTGCTTTATGACATTGGTGGGATTTGTTGATGGTACCTTGGAGCATTGGATCGACTTGGGGGGATATATCTTCATGGAGCCCTTTCTCTTCTTGGCATTAGATTATTTGATAGAGGTCTTTGGTTGGGGGAATCTCACTTCTCCTTGGTTGGATGATTATGCTTGCTGATTTGGTGGTCTTCTCACATGTGCTTTCCTTGTGATCACTCCTTGGTTGCACATTTGATGGTTATGGAACGTGCTATCTCATCATGGTGTAGTTATGGTATATTTATTTGTCTTAGATGTGCTACATCTTGTTCTTGGATGATGGTTCTAGCCCTCCAAGGGGTTAGATGATGGTGTTAGGAGGTAGATGTTTCATGATGTTTTTGGAGTTTTCTAGTGACTATATGTGATGATGTATTATTTGTGTCACTAGGAGGGGTTGTTCTACATGGTCCTCTTATGTTGGATGTGAGGTGGGGACATACTTGATGATTGAATGGGTTAGCATTTTATATTTTCCCCTTCTCTTATGATGTTGATGTGGTTGGATGATGCATGTTGTGTTAGTGCACTTTTCCATGGTGGGATTTCCCTAGGTGATATGACTTAACATTGTAACATTTGCTATACATCACCTAGATGGAATGTGTTTAATGATGTTAGTACCCTTATATGTGTTATTTCCTAAGTTTGAGTTAGATGGGGGGGTACTACATACATATTTGGTGATCAAGCCTTTTTCTAAAGTTTGACGAGGTATTGATCATGTTCCTTTGATGGTGCGCCCTAGGTTCAAGCCTAGGTTGTGCTTCTATTTTATCATTGTGTTGTTATCATGGTGGGGTTATTGCTAGGGAGAACATCTTATTTTCATGGTACAACACTTGTTGGAGCACACCCCCTTATTGGCACATGTGTTCATGTCGATTTTATTAGCGGGTGAGTATTGGGAGGTTGGACTATGGTTTTATTATAGAATTAACCTTTGTGCACATTGTTGAGGTTGATTTAAGCATTCAATGGTTATTTTAATCCATTTTATCTAGATTAAGGTCAATTGCTTGAGCTACCTACTTCACTTGGAAACTATTCACACTTGGAGGGGTTTATTTGGAGGAGACTTAGTGATTTTGATGGAGCACTCCCCTCTTCGGCACAATTTTCAAGGCATGAATGGTTATTCTATTGTTTGTTGGAGGATGACATACATTTCTAGGGTGCACCTTCCCTTGGTTGGTTGAGCATCATTATGGAGGTGGTTATCGAGGAGTATCTTACTATTTGTTTATCCTACTTTGGACACTTCTCTAGGGAATCCTTACCTTGTGCACATGGTATTGGGAAATTAGTTGACAGATTTGCAAAACAACAAATGGTTTTGGCACATGTTTTGATGGAAGCTAACCACTTTGGCACTTCTTCCTAGGGCGCACTTCATATGAAAATTATTTTATTGATTGTGGGTGGCCGAGGTCATAGTCACCTGGTTTGTGTTGGTGTTTGAATTTGACAACATTAAAATTTGATAAAAATTCGCTTGGTTAAAAACATCCGATAAAATTCACCATTTAATTCAACTATATATATATATATATATATATATTTGATAAAAATTTGCTTGGTTAAAAACATCCGATAAAATTCACCATTTAATTCAACTATATATATATATATATATATATGGGTGTTTGAATTTGACAACAATAAAATTCAATAAAAAATCTCTTGGTTAAAACTATCCGATATAATTTTATCGGATATTTTTAACCAAGCGATTTTTTATCAAATTTTATTGTTGTAATATACATACATACATACATATACTAAGGCCTCCATTCTATATATATATATAATGGAGGCCTTAGATTATACCCTACAAGAATTACAGGCTGAGGCCTCAAGAGATAAGAATTTGTAGATCGGAAGGGTGGGCCATTAGATGATGTTATATAACTTATATAAAATTATTAATATAATTATATAACTCACATTTTTAATATATAATATAATTATGTAAAATTGTAAATATATTACATATGAAATTTAATAAATATGTAATAATATATAAATTTTATATTAAAGAATAAATAAATATAATAAGAACTTAACTTTATAACAAAACCAACAAAATAAATATCATATATCATATGAAATACATTGACGTTGCGTGACTAGAAGTTTAGAACTAGGATATAAAATTAAAATTGTTAAATCCATCCATCGTTAATAAGCTGTAAGTCTTGAGTGAACACATTCCCTAGACGGAGTCATAGAGATTTTGTCCATTTGCCAAAATGCAACCAAACCAATCGAGGCATTAGTCTGTGATGTTCGAAGACTCGAGAGGCATCTTGAATGCTACTACACAAGCATAATATCCATCCCAATGGCAATCATACGATGGCAATCCATTCCGATGGCAACCATATGATGCAAAGAGCTAGAATGTTCACTCATATTTGTAAGCAACACTTATTAAAAACATAGTAAAAATCAATTACTAAATGATGGCTCCATTGAATGGCGAACTAAATTGCTGAACTTTATTGAATTTGTACGGCTGCTAATTAAATGTGCCGAATTTCGAATTTGATCCTTGAAATTCGATGAATGTGGTGACTTAGGTTGAGGTAGTTACGTGGCACAATGTTTCAGAGTGCACCTCTCCTAGGTTCTCACTCATCATTGTTGTATGGATATTTCAACTACACTTGACATCATTTGACCTTTATTGGAGAGCGCCCTCACCTCTTTGACTTGGCGTCAATATTATTTTATTTGGAGGTTGTTGTGGAGGATTTTTCTTGGAAGGCAAGTTGCTCTTGGAGTGACACATGTGGCACATTGCATGCATTTGCTTGGTCTTCTTTCTATTTTTGGAGCTATCTTGGACTGTGCACATGTGGAGACATTCCACTTGCTATTTTGGGAGTTGACCACTTCTTTTCTTGTGGAGCGCTCCATCAAGTTGGCACTTTGCACATTCGTCCATGGATTTGGTTGCCTTGAGATTTTCACATGTGGATTGGTTGCATGCATCTTGTGGACCACTTGCGATTTTGGGATGCTTGTTATGGAGCATTCTCCTAGGAGGATTATCATATTGTTTTCTCACGCATGCATCTTGGAGGGCGCACTTAGTGAGCTTTTCTAGGTGGACCTTGGAGCACATCCTCCCATGTTGAAGATATTTTATAAATTTAGTATACTTTGCATGCAAGCATTTTGGAGGGCGCTATCTATGTGGACCTATAGCATCTTGACTTGGTTATTATGCCAATTTTTGGTGGTATGCCCTCTCCTGGAGATACATGACGTAATTTTGTTCCTATTTTTGGATGAGGGTGAGCTCTCTTAGAGAGGCTTGTGTCTGTTAGAATATTGTGCTCGTTTCACCATAGACAATGCTACACCATTGTCACCCAACCATAGGTACAAAGCCACCCTCGAGCACCTTAACCTTTGCTAGATAGAATGATTCGGGAAGCCACACTAGAACCAGTAGATAAACGAAGAGAGCGCACCTTCTCCAAGGTAGCGCACAAGTAAGAGTACCAAAAAGGTTGAACAAGAGTGTGCTGCACCACTGCAGCTGCTGCTGCTCCTCTTCTAAACTTGCGCACTACTTCTGCTGCTACTGCACTTCTAAGATATGCGCACCAACTGAGTGAGTGTGTGTTTTTCCAAATGAGCTAAAGTGCCTTCTATTTATACTAATCTAGCCAGGTGAACATGTGTCTCTTCAAGCAGGGCCGACCTATCCTTTTCTGCATATAATACTTCAATATTACTTATTCTACCGAGCCGACTTGTCTTCCAGGGTTTTCACACATCTGTTTAGGTTTTCTCTTGCTTCCAGAATATTCTATTCTAGTCAAAGGTTTATCCATGGAGGTTAATACCTCTCGTAGCTACCAAAACATCAACAGTGTCCACATATCTTGACATGGTCAACCTAGTTGCATCTAACAAACCTAGTTGCTGCTAGAATAATGTGGCATCACCTTCATGGCAATGTTTTAGAATGGCACCCCTAGCTTTCCAAGGTTAATTTTCTGCAATAGTTTTCAGCAAGTTAAGGATGATTTATGGCATGCATAACAGCCCTTGGCACATCTTCTTACATTTTCCCTCTTAGATCCATGCCTCTTTGACTCCATTTTGCCCAAGATTTGGTGGGCATCGATCTTGGATTTTGTTCTCACCCATGGCTACACCCATGTCGTGAGCATCATCATTACTATCATCATTATCCATCCATCTCACATGGCATGGGAAAGACCTACATGGTCTTGCAGACCGATAGCATCACCATAGCTACAAAGGCTATCTCATGATCACCCAGATCATATTACGAGCAACACCATCACAACCATACAGGTTCTCGACTACGCCACTAGCATACCAGACTATCTCACTGGTGTAGCAACAACTCGACATACCAGACCATCTCACTGGAGTAGCCTACAGCTCGGCATAAAGCCTACAACTCGGCACAAGGCCTACAACTCAGAATGAAGCCTACAACTTGGCATGAAGCCTACAACTCGGCACAAGGCCTACAACTCAGCACAAGGCCTACAACTCGGAACGAAGCCTACAACTCGGCATGAAGCCTACAACTTGGCACGAAGTCTACAACTCAACACAAAGCCTACAACTCGACACAAAGGCCTACAACTCGACATGAAGCCTACAAGATCCTTCTTTTCAAATTCTGCCATCAACTCCCTCTAACTGAGAGAATCCTCGAACCATGCTTCCATCTGCTGCATGCCCCTATGCATCCTACAAAGTGTCACAAAACCTTGCTTCTTCCTGATCACTGACTCCCTCTGAGTCCTTTCAAGTCTTGCTTTCTGTGGTAACCTTCTTGGAATACGTAGGATAACCTGCCCGAAACAGGAACACCGAAACAGGAACAACAAGAGAAAAAATATTTCCAATATAATAGCATTTTATATAAGAACATATCGATTTCATGGTAATTCATTATAGCATTACGAAGGTGTCTTGCATGAGAACAAGAAAAAGAAATATCTCCTAGAGGAGATGTTAGTTCATATTGCAATTAAAGTACAATAAGCATTTATATTAATAGTACATGCTACTAAGTATTCATTTGTTCCTAGCATTAATAAAATCTAAAGGATTGCAATACTTAAGCAACAATAAAAATATCAAACCTGATATGCAAACCTGGAGTTTGGCTATTGTTCCATTTGAGTTTCTTTTCTTCTGAGACAAGTATTCTTTCCAACCTGGAGAGTGTGTTGTTCCTTTGAATCTATTAGATTTGAGATCTTTCTGGTTCTATGATTGCTTCTTGGACAAAGATCCCTTCTCTTTCCAGAGATTTAGATCTGCAGTAGTTGCTTTTTATTGTTTCTCCTACTCCATGTTCATGTGCTTGAAAGCTCCAAAAAAATCAAACTCTTCATCCTTTGATGCCTACTCTTCAGTGTATGGTTCCAAATTTTTCCCTTTGTTCTTTGCAAGGATGATGTCAATCCTTGTCTTCCATGCTCTACCAAGATACCATGCTTCTATTGCGCCACTCTGATTTTATGGAGGAAGTCATGACTGTCTTTGACTTTGACCTTGACCAGCCTTTTGACTTTGACCAGTCAAACCTTGATTTTGACCAATCACATGTTGACTTTGACCCAAAAAATCAACTTTGACGTTTTTGATGGCTGAGGGCACCAGGAGATGCGCTGGGTTAGGGAGCACTAGGATATCCAAGAATTATGCCAAACGCTTCACTTAAAGTGCCCGAACAATCAGGTTATGGTTTGTTGTTGCTGCAAGATCATAAACCGTAGTTGCAACTGCAATTGTGCTACAACGAGCTTGACAAAGAGCTGCGGATCTACCTTCCAGTGGTTATACTGTTCCGAAGGTGGTGTGGGCCCATAACCTGTTAGAATATTGTGCTCGTTTCACCATAGACAATGCTACACCATTGTCACCCAACCATAGGCACAAAGCCACCCTCGAGCACCTTAATCTTTGCTCGATAGAATGATTCTGGGAAGCCACACTAAAACCAATAGATAAACCAAGAGAGTGCACCTTCTCCAAGGTAGCGCACAAGTAAGAGTACCAAAAAGGCTGAACAAGAGTGTGCTGCACCATTGCAGTTGCTGTTGCTCCTCTTCCAGACTTGCACACTACTTTTGCTGCTACTGCACTTCTAAGATATGCGCATCAACTGAGTGAGTGTGTGTTTTTCCAAATGAGCTAAAGCGCCTTCTATTTATTCTAATCTAGCCAGGTGAACAAGTGTCTCTTCAAGCAGGGCCGACCTGTCCTTTTCTGCCTATAATACTTCAATATTACTTATTCTGCTGAGCCGAATTGGCTTCCAGGGTTTTCACACATTTGGTTAGGTTTACTCTTGCTTCCGAAATATTCTATTCTAGTCAAAGGTTTATCCATGGAGGTTAATACCTCCCATAGCTACCAAAACATCAACAATGTCCACATATCTTGACATGGTTAACCTAGTTGCATCTAACAGACCTAGTTGCATCTAACAAACCTAGTTGCTGCTAGAATAATAAGGCATCACCTTCATGGCAATGTTTTAGAATGGCACCCCTAGCTTTCCAAGGTTAATTTTCTGCAATAGTTTTCAGCAAGTTAAGGATGATTTATGGCATGCATAGCAGCCCTTGGCACATCTTCTTACATTCACCCTCTTAGATCCATGCCTCTTTGACTCTATTTTGCCCAAGATTTGGTGGGCATCGGTCTTGGATTTTGTTCTCACACCATTCACTTTTCAATAAATCACCTTGTGCCTCCATTCCATAGCCTTAGCAATCCTAGTTAGGAAGCCCCCCCTAAGTTGGAGAAGAGCCAATCAAAAGAGAGAGGAAGAGCTGTTGAGGTGACAATAGGTAGCCTTCCTAAGTTGCACAAAACTAACAGTTTGGTGATTGGGACTTTACATTATATAAGGTGCTAGATTTTGTTGTAACACAAATGATTCTTGAATAGATGGGCCTTCCTCAAAAGGAGCCCACCACTCTATTTGGTGAGAATCAAAGCACCATTTAGCTTGTTCATAATCTCGTGGATCATCAAAAAAACAAAGCAGTAACACATTGAAATCTGGATGCACAACATTTGGTAGCTCCATTCTCAATGACTTGTGCCAATCTTTGTATGTTCGACAAACCAGCTTGCTAACATCTTGACAAAACCTCTGCTAGAGGCCACCTTGACTAGCTTGCAGAATCATTTTTGTATGGGAGATTTTCCATTAAGGGGGAATGTTATGTAATGTCTCCTCTCCTTGGCCCTGTTCAACTTAAGGGGGGATGTTGAAAATAGTGTAATCTTCACTTTTGGCCACGACTGACCTTATCTTGTATCATTATTACATTTGTTGGTTTGGATAAGGTCGACCTTGTACTCATAGGCTTGAAAACCCTATTGGGGAAAGCACCTACCCTTGAGTTGAGTATAAATACCCAACTCTCATTCGTATTTTATCATTCAAGTGATACATTCATTCTTCTAATAAAGTGAATTGCCTAAGGGCACTTATCAAGTATTATGCTCTCTCTTATGCTTGGTATTCTTTCACTCTCTTGTGCACTTGTTCTTGGGTTGTTTTCTCTCTTTGGGGTTGTGGTCCTCTTGTGTGATATCTCTTCAAGTGTTACACTGCCCCAGTGCTGATTATTTCTCACTTTATTGCAGAATTAGGCTTTGTGATGTGTTGATTACATTCATTTCACTTTATCTCTTGTGAATCTCAAGAATTTGGCTAATAGGCATTTATTCCACATGGAAATGACACCGTTGAGCAACTTTGCATGTGATGAACCCTTTGTTGTTCATTTCTTGATAAAGTTTAGTGTCTTATTTTGTAAGTGGTTACATTGATACATGCATTGGTTCCAGGTAATTTCATGTTTATGTGTAGGAACAGGTCTAGTTTGGCTCTAAGGTTATGCACTTTGTCTAAGAAGAACACAACTGTATTAGTTCTCAGCTTATCAACCTCTTTCTGTACTCTGCTTTTCACATTTAATAAAATTTTAAATTTAGATGGAAAAGCTTAGCGATGTTGAAAATTCTCTAAAAATAGAGAAAAATACGTAAGTAATGAAGAGGGAAGCCATGTAATGATATGTGTAAATGAGGCCTACTTGAACCCTATTTATACTTGTCAAGTAGTCCTTGTTTAGGTCACCGGTGCAATCTATTGCAGGGTGGCCTATGTTGAGTTTAATGCGGTCTTGCAATAGGTGGGGCTATATGTTAATGTTTATGCCATTATTATAGTTCTTTGCATTTCATAAGATAAGAGCATAATAAGAACAAGATCACTGAGAAATACACATCCACAATAGACACAACATTTATCCTGGGAAACCCTCTAGGGGAAGAAAACCCAGCAAAACTTCCTTATCATAAATAGCTTATCAAAT
>JASDQU010585717.1:70612-84514 GCA_032191745.1 Picea mariana | reverse complement strand
TTTATCAATATTTGTCCCAGACCACATATCCCAGGAGTGCACTGGGTGCCCTAGATCTCGTCTAGGGTCTTAGCCATCTTCCAGGAGAATGGCTCTCGCTGCTGCATGTAAATTTAACAAAATTTTAAGAAAAACCAAAAAAAAAACTTTTTTGGCATCCGCGGGCGTGTTTAGGGAAAACCGAACCGAACCGGCCGGTTCGGTACCAAACCGGTCGGTTCCGTCTTAAACCAGTCGGTCGGTTTGGTTTTTCAACCAGTTCGACCCGGTCTGCTATCTAACCGGTCAAACTGGCCGGTTTCGGTTTCGGTTTACTGGTTTTTAAAACACTGTGTGGGATAGCTTATCCTATCAACGATGTTTATAAATAGTTATATTGTGTTTCCTTGACGTACTCATTTGGGGGGGGGGGTCACATTTCTAGGCATTCTTGTTTCTGAAATTACTACACGTTCCACGTTTTGATATTATGGTAGCTGCGGGAGGAATTAACCTCCACATGTAACCTTTTGACAAGACTAGAATATTTCGGGAAGCAAGAGAAACCCTAAAACATTGGATAATAACCCTAGAAGACAAGTCGACTCAAGAGAATATTTAATATTGAGTTATTAGCCTCCAGAAAGAGAAGTTGGCCCAGTCAAGTGAGATAGAGCAGTATAAATAGAGGGTGCTAGAGCTCATTTGTCCCCCACTCACTCACAACTGCATAAGGACAAGAAGTGTGCATGATTGGAGGACAGCTGCAGCAGTGGTGACTTGGTCTCTTGGTTATGGTTTTAGACTTTCTGCTTGGTCTTTGGTTATTTTTGCTTGGTGCGCTAGCCTTGGAGAAAGGTGCACTACCTTGGTTGGCTATTGGATTGCTTTCGAAATTATTCTATACCTTGGTTGACTATTGGATTACTTCAGGAATTATTCTATCTGTCAAGGTTAAGGTGCTCGGGGGTGGCCTTTGTGCCTGTGGTTGGGAGACAATATTGCTATATTGTCTATGGTGAAATGAGCACACCTATTTTTCTAACAGGTTATGGGCCCGCACTATCTTCGGATAGTCTAATCGTTGGAAGATAGATTGGGAGGATTTTCTCAGTTGCAGTCAAAGTTTTGTTGCAACACCGAAACCCTAACCCTCTTGTTGAGACACCTTAAGTGAGGAGCTTGATCTAATTCCTGGATAGCCTAGTGCACCCTAGCCTAGCACACCTCCTGGTACTCTCAACAAGCTAAGGCATCAAGTTTGAGTTTTTGGTCAAAGTCAAAGGTTGACCAAGTAAAAGTCAAAGGGTGACCAAGTCAAAGTAGTCAGAAAATAAGTTAGAAGGGGCTTCTAACTTTAGAGCATGGAAGACCAGGATTGACCTCATCCTTGCCAAGAATAAAGTGTTGGATATCGTGAAAGGCAAGATCATGGAACCACAGTTTGAAGCAGGAAAAGAGAAG
Source organism: Picea mariana (assembly GCA_032191745.1). NCBI lineage: Eukaryota > Viridiplantae > Streptophyta > Pinopsida > Pinales > Pinaceae > Picea > Picea mariana. The sequence goes on along the minus strand of JASDQU010585717.1, from coordinate 83,071 downwards.
GAACCCCAGAACACTGTAGTTATGGAGAAGTTCAAGCACAATGACATCAATGCTATGAGCATCATAGTGGACTCTGTAAAGGACCATTTGATGCCTTTCTACATTTCTTCTCAATTAGAAATATTGGACAAGTGATGAGTCTGAAGAATGAGCTCCGTGACATGAAAATGAATGATGATGACAGCATAACATTATACTTTGTAAGAATCTCTCAGTTAAGGGATCAACTACAAGCTATCGAGGAAATCATTTTAGAAAATGAACTAGTAAATATGGTACTCAATGGCCTTCCCAAGACACGGGATGCATTTGCTGCAAGCATGAACACAAGAACGAAGTATCCCACATTTGAAGAACTTTGGACTTGCTGTGCACAAGAAGAATCAAGGATTAGCACAAAAGAGAAATCCCAAAGGAAAGATGATGATCAAGCCTACACAACAAAGTTCAAGAAATTCATAAATCATAAGAAGTTTGACCCAAGGAAGAAACCAAATCTAGAGAAGGATATGTTAAAAATACAATGCTTCAACTGTCGAAAATATGGTCACTACAGGAATCACTGTCCCGAGTTAAAGAAAAGGAAGGAAACACACGAAGCAACAATTGTCGAAGAAAATGAACCCTCAAAGAAAGTCAAGCAGGATGAAGCAAATTTCTTCTTCTAGTCAAGGTAACAATATTCTTCTGTAACATAGTCCTTGTACATACCATGTTTACATAGTTCCTGTACATATCATGTATATCTATTTCTTAGAAGATAAGATGATCAGTGAAACAACACCTATGGAAGAATAACAAGACAAGGATTACTATTACGATGATTACTAGTCAAGTAATGTATCTGAAAAAGGATGAAGTACATTGACAATCTTTGGTGACAATTCCAGTGGAAGCTATTATATAAGTAACAACTGCCAGATGGGCCACAGTCAGAATCAAACTTGAAGAGACCCAGAAGGAGTCAGACTAGAAAGAATTCAGTAATCAAGAGGAAACTGGAATAAGACTTGTGACACTTTGCAGAAAGCAATAAGGATGTAGACGAAAGCATGGACTCTCTCAGATGGAGGGATCTGATTACATAATTCCAAAAGAAGAGCATGCATTCAGGCATGAAGCCGAGATTAGGAGGGAGCTAATACTAAATGATATGATCCAGTGAAGAAGAATTCGTAAAGACTATGTATTATCTGTCCATGTTTTTCATTGGAAGTAGCAGCCATAATAAGCAGCACCTATTCAGTTTGACTCTAGAAGAAGATTTTCTTCGAAAAGAAGCTTTGAGAATCGTTGGTTGTCCATCTACATCTATGTTCCTATGATGAAAGGAACAAGTTGGAATCTTTTGGAAGGAAGGGCATGGAATCTATAGAAGACTCCATGGACCCCAAAGTTAAAGAGGAACATGAGGAAGAACATGAAGATCCCAAGAAAGAAAGAAAAGCCATAACAACCAGTTATTATATCGAGAATCATAAGACTACCAGCATGGTTTGAACCCACTAGAAGCAGTCAAGCGGAAGGAATGGAAGCTGTGATGAAGAACAATGTATGTAATAAATTGTGAAAGAGACTTATGAATGGAAGCATTGATAGATACAAGGCAAGATTCAAAACTAGAGGTTCTCCCAGAAGGAGGGAGAAGACTAACATCTATGTTCCTATGATGAAAGGAAGAAGTTGGAATCTTCAGGAAGGAAGGGCATGTAATCTATAGAAGACTCCATGGACCCCAAAGTTAAAGAGGAACATGAGGAAGAACATGAAGATTCCAAGAAAGAAAGAAAAGCCATAACAACCAATTATTATATCGAGAATCATAAGACTACCAGCATGGTTTGAACCCACTAGAAGCAGTCAAGCAGAAGGAATAGAAGCTGTGATGAAGAATAATGTATGTAAGAAATTGTGAAAAAGACTTATGAATGGAAGCATTGATAGATACAAGGCAAGATTCAGAACTAGAGGTTCTCCCAGAAGGAGGGAGAAGACTATGACGACATCTTGTTCTAGTAAACCAAATATACCTATATCTGAGCTATTATATCTCTTGCAGTATCCATGGATTGAAGTTTACATCAGTTGGATGTAAAATATTGTTCTTCCCAATAGAGAAATTGAGGAAGAAGTTTCTGTAGAGCAATCTCAAGGTTTTGAGGTCAGAAAGAGACCCGTGTATGCAGATGGAAGAAGACCTTGTATGGATTCAAGTAACTTGATGCAGAGCATCTCATGTACAGCAAAAGCGTGGCGAAAACTTCTTATGACAGAGAAAGTGTATCATAATGGTTCCTCAGTAGTCCAGGATGATGGATTGCAAATCCATGGCAAACTCTCATGATGACAGATCTGAAGAAGTTGAGAGACTCTAATCCAGTAGACTTGTCCCTGTATCGACAATTGAATGGCTCGTTAATGTATTTGGAGAATAGTCAGCCGGATATTTGCTTTGTTGTAAAAATAGTTCCAAGTGGAACCTAGCCAGGAGAATTGAAAAATTGCAAAGCATGCCTTGAAATGTTTTCGTGGGACGTTTGAGTTATGATATACAACTGCATGGATTTATCGATTTAGATTAGGCCGGGAGTGCAGATAGCAAAAGAAGTGCTTCTTGGATATGTTTCAGTTTGAGCTTTGCCATGATATCACGGGCTAGCAGGAAACAAAAGTCTGTTGCACTCAACACTACAGTAGCAGAGTATATTGCAGCTTGTCATGCTTGTACAAAAGCAGTGTGGGTCCATAAGTTGGTTTCTGAACTGTTTGATCAAGTGCTGGATTCGACCGTGATGTATTGTGATGATCAGAGATGTGTGAAGCTTTCAGAGAACCCAATGTTCCATGACAGGTCGAAACACATTTAGATCAAGCATTATTTTTCTCTGTGATAAAGTCCAGCGGGGAGAAGTGGTTCTCCAATAAATCTCCACAGATGAGCAGATAACAGATTTTTTAGTAAAGCCTCTGTCCAAGATGAAAAGTTTGCGTACTTAAGGGACAAGCTGGGTCTCGTGGAGATGACTTCCTTATTGAAAAGGAAGTGATTACTCCCAAGTTGGGAGAGAGCACTGATATGTTATTGATCGATGGACAGTCATTTTCCAGTTCAGAAAATGGTCCAGGTTGGGAAGTTCCTTTTCAGTTCGGAAAGTGGTTCGAGATTTTTGACGGACAATCATTTTCCAGTTCGGAAAATGGTCCAAATCGGACAATCATTTTCGTAAGGAAAATGGTTCGATAGATTGTTGATGTACCATAGACAACAATTTTCCTGTTCGGAAAATGGTCCAAATCAGACAGTCATTTTCGTAAGGAAAATGGTCCGATAGATTGCTGATGTACCATAGACAACGATTCCCCTTGTGGCTGGTGTGGGGGAATGGTCTAGGACAATCATTCTTCTTGGCAGTCACTCTGAGTAGTGGTCAAGTAGAATTGTCCGCCTCGCGGGGCAGTCATTCTTTCGAAGTTCACAGTTGTGAGCAATTTCGAAGAATGGTCAGTTTTGGAGGTTGGTGCAGGACAATCATTTCCTTAGGAAATGGTCCGGACAATCATTCCCTTGGGTATACTCATTCTCTCCATGTTGCACTATGATTAGTGTCGGAGGAATGGCCCAGTTAGGTGAATGGTCTAGGTTCAACAATGAGGGACAATCATTCCCTAGGGCAGACTCATTCTCTCCAGGTTGCACTATGATTAGTGTCGGAGGAATGGCCCAGTTAGGTGAATGGTCTAGGTTCAACAATGAGGGACAATCATTCCCTAGGGCAGACTCATTCTCTCTAGGTTGCACTGTGATTAGTGTCGAAGGAATGGCCTAGTTAGGTGAATGGTCTAGGTTCAAAAATCAGGGACAATTATTCTTCTATGCTTGAGAAGAATAGTCCAAATAGCCCATGACTGATGATTCACTTTTTGAGGGCAGATGCTCTTCCGGATCTCACAGATGTGAGTGGAAGAATGGCCTAGATGACTTAGTTTGTATCATGATATTGTTTATGCAGGTTGATATCAAATGATATGATAGTTGTAGAGACTGTATGTCTTTGGATAGTAGTTGTATGCTACCGTGGTGGATGTGATCCACTGGTAGTGATTGTATGTCACTGGTTAGTAGCAATGTGCTACTGAGAGTGGTTGTGTACCACTGGATAATAGTTATATACTACTATGAATAGACATAGTTGTGTTCTATTGTATGGCATTGTTTTGATTGCCATGGAGACTATCTAGTTGGATAGTGATGTTGGTGCTCATGATTTGATCATGAGATAGCCTGTGTGGCTATGATGATGCTACCGGTTGAATGGTCTATTTGTGCTCAAGACCATTTCCTTTAATACCTCCCTAGCTAGGAGGGAGTGTTGATATTATGGTAGTTGCGGGAGGTATTAACCTTCACATGTAATCTTTGACAAGACTAGAATATTTCGGGAAGCAAGAGAAACCCTAAAACATTGGATAATAACCCTAGAAGACAAGTCGGCTCAAGAGAATATTTAATATTGAGTTATTAGCCTTTGAAGTCGGCCCAGTCAAGTGAGATAGAGCAGTATAAATAGAGGGCGCTAGAGCTCATTTGTCACTCACTCACTCACAACTGCACAAGGACAAGAAGTGCGCATGACTGGAGGACAGCTACAGCTGTAGCAGTGGTGACTTGGTCTCTTGGTTATGGTTTGGACTTTTTGCTTGGTCTTTGGTTATTCTTGCTTGGTGCGCTAGCCTTGGAGAAAGGTGCACTACCTTGGTTGGCTATTGGATTGCTTCCGGAATTATTTTGTTTGTCAAGGTTAAGGTGCTCGGGGGTGGCCTTTGTGCCTATGGTTGGGAGACAATATTGCTATATTGTCCATGGTGAAATGAGCACACCTATTTTTCTAACACCATGTTTTGTGCAACTTAGCTTTTGACCATATGGGCTAGAATGAAGAGTGTCTTTATTCTTGTTCTTCAATGCATGATCTAGTGCAATGGATAGGTCCCTAGTCCATAGTTTAGGCGGATTTTGAGGCTTATCAATTGTGCTTCTAGGCCATTTCTAGATTGGTCGCTTTCCTTCACAATGTCCAAACACTAGGAGACTTGGCTTCTAGTAGGAATCAATACCCTTATTTTGTACTATGTTCTTCTAATGCCATTGTGTCAATATGACCCTTTGGTGGAGTTCGTTGTTTGCTTTTAGAGGATTCCTAGTTAATTCAGTTATTGGCCATTTCATCATATCGACTTCCCCCTTTCACGTACTATTGATTGATGGTCTAGGTCACTTCCTACTATCTTGTCCCTAAGATGAACTTTTAATATAAAGACTTTCTATAGTTGAGAGACAACCTTTTTGTCTGACCTTTGTATACACACACACACTGGTTGCATGCCCTCAGGATGCCCCTTGGTTAGTTCTAGGTAGGTGCTCATCAGGTATAGGTTGAGGCTAATCACTGTTAGGTCATGGCAAAGGAATAACTAACTCCACGGATGATTATTTCATTAACTCACATCATGCATATATACAAGAGGAGGCGACCTTTGGTTTGATCTTCCAAGAGGTCTGAATGACTCTTCCTATTCACCTACGACTCTTCATATTTCTCCTCGCTTAATATTTACAAAGCACCTCAATCCCTAAGGATTCAGTATCTAACATTCCCCCCCTTAATCCGAAGGGGTGTTTTTGAGTTCAAACATCATTCTGAATTTTTCAAAATTTTGTCTTCCAAGTATTTTGGTGAAGATGTTTGCAATTTGCTCATTTGTGGGACAATGTTTTGAGTGAATAGTCTTGGCCTCTACATGTTATCAAATCAGATGGTACTTTTTGTTGATGTGCTCGGTTCGATCATGGAATCTGGGATTCTTGGTTAACTTTATTGTAGAAGTATTGTCAACCAGAAGAGTAGAGTTCACCTATTTCTTCTGCAAATGTTCAAGTATTTTCTTGAGCCACACAATCTCCTTTGCTGCTTCTGCAGTTGTCACATATTCAGATATTCTGCCTATGTTGTGGAATCTACTGGAATTGACTGTTTGCGTGATCTCTAGGAGACAACTGTTGATCTGAGAGTCATGAGATAGTCTGAAGTTGACACTCCATTTTCTTTATCCTCAACAAATACCGAATTAGAATATCCAACCAGGTCGAATCATCCACCTTAGAATACTTGAGTCCAAAATCTCTAGTTCCCTTCAAGTATTTTAGATTTCTTTTTTGCAGCAGACCAATGTCCTTCACTAGGTTTTTTCATGAATCTGGAAGGAACCTCAACAACAAATGAAATATCTGGTCTAGTGTTGGTAAGGTAGATAAGACTTCCTGCATGCTGTCTGAACTTGGTTGCATCCTCAAATTCATTCCTTTCTTTTTAGTGAGCTTTAGATTCTATTCCGTTGGAGTATAGAGAGGGTTACACTCTCCCATGCCAAACTTGTTCAACAGTTCTCCAATGTACTTCTTTTGGCAGGTGAATATGTACTTCGGATTTTGAGTCACTTCAATGCCCAAGTAGTAGTGAAGATGTCCCAAATCTGTCATCTCTAAGCCTTTCTTCAACTCTTTCTTTATGGATGCAATATAGCTTTAGTTGTTCCTTGTTATTAACAACTCATTTAAATACACTACAAGATATACCACAATTTTGCCAACTTTCTTAACAAACTTAGTTGCGTCATCAAGATTAAAGTGCTTGAAATTCAATTTCAGAAGATGCCCATTTAGCTTTTCATACTAGGCTCGCAATTTTTGTTTTAGGCCATATAAAGATTTGATGAATTTACATACTTTTTGTTCTTGTCCATTCACAACAAAACCTTCTGGATGAGACATGAAGACATTCTCTTTCAAGTTTCCATTCATTAAAGCAGTGTTCACATCCATTTGATGAACTTTCCATCCATCCTGTGTCGCCAAGGCAAATAAAGTACGAATAGTAGTCCATTTTGTTGTGGGTGCAAAAGTTTTCTCATAATCAATGCCTTCTTTCTATGGAAATCCTTTTTCCACGAGCCTCACTTTGTGCTTGTCAAGTGAGTCGTTTGATTTGTACTAGTTCGTGAAGACCCACTTGCAGCCAATTTGTTTGGTTCCGAATGGAGGGTCCACCAACTTTTGATGAACTTTCCATCCATTCTGTGTCGCCAAGGCAAATAAAGTATGAATGGTAGCCCATTTTGCTGTGGGTGCAAAAGTCTTCTCATGATCAATGCCTTCTTTCTATGCAAATCCTTTTTCCATGAGCCTTGCTTTGTGCTTGTCAAGTGAGCCATTTGATTTGTACTCGTTCTTGAAGACCCACTTGCAGCCAATTGGTTTGGTTATGAATGGAGGGTCCACCAACTTCCATGTCCCATTCTTGATGAGAGCATCATATTCTTTTTGCATGGCTTCTTTCCACTCATCACGAGAAGCAACTCCTTCAAATGAAGTTGGTTCAAAATTAGAAGATAAATTCAATTCACAATCATATGAAATTTCCATATCATCCACATCTCTTGAATTTGAATTATCTACATCACCTCCATCTTGTCTCGTGGAACTTCACGTTCTTGTCTTTCCAACTTCATCAGGATGAACACTTTAAAGTGTCTTTATGAGCTGACCTTTCTGAGATGGTCCAGGTTGCTCCACTGATTGAGATGGTGATGCATTTTCATCAAGGTTCAACCTTTCAATCCTTTCAATCACATAAACCAAATGAATTGCAGGTTCTGATGAAGTGGCCGAAACTTCTTCATGAAGGGAAGATGGTGCTTCAAGAGGAGATTCTAGAGATTGATCCAAGATATGGATCCCCCCTTCAAGATGTGGAATCTCATCATCAAACTCGTGATATGTCTTTACATGGGTGAATCTATCCATATGATCAAGCTGCTGTTGAATAGTTTTGTCATTCTTGGAGGTTTCAAGAAAAATGACATCTTTGAAAGAATGAATTTCTTGTTTACTTCATCACATAAACCAAATGAACTGCAGGTTCTGATGAAGTGGCCGAAACTTCTTCATGAAGGGAAGATGGTGCTTCAAGAGGAGATTCTAGAGATTGATCCAAGATATGGATCCCCCCTTCAAGATGTGGAATCTCATCATCAAACTCGTGATATGTCTTTACATGGGTGAATCTATCCATATGATCAAGCTGCTGCTGAATAGTTTTGTCATTCTTGGAGGTTTCAAGAAAAATGACATCTTTGAAAGAATGAATTTCTTGTTTGCTTCATCGTAAAGACGATATGCCTTGGTGTTCTCTCAGTACCCGAAGAAGATGCACTTCCGACTTCTTGCGTCAAGCTTGTTTCTTTGCTCCTTAGGAATTAAGGCATAGTAGGTGGAACCAAAGACCTTGAGATGCCTCACAGAATGAATGCGACCATACCACATTTCATAAGGAGTCTTGTTCCCAAGAGCATGCGATGGACTCCTTTTTTCACATACACTGCACATAGCACTATATCAACCCACAACATTAATTTCACATTTTTGAAAAACATCACGGAACAAACCATATTTAAGAGAGTCATTTTCTTTCTTTCAACCACACCATTCTATGGAGGATTGTATGGAACTGTGGTTTGATGTTGAATCACATGTTTGCGAAGATTGTTTTCAAATTCATTCGATGTATAATCTCTTCCATTATCAATACGAAGAGAGCCAATATGTGATTGTCCTTCATTTTGGATCCATACATGAAAACTTTTAAAAGTTTCAAAAGCTCGTGATTTTTCTTTCAACAATTACACCTAACACATCTTGGTGTTATTATCAATAAAAGTCATGATATATCTATTGCCATTAACAAATGGAACATGCATGGGGCCACACAAATTAGAATGTATCAATCCAAGTTTTCTACATGCTTTGGACGTGGAATCATGAAATGGTTGTTTGTTATGTTTTCCAAGGATGCAAGCTTGACATTGCTTCAATTTGCTAGGAATAATAGGCAAATTAGAAACACCATTCTTTTTTGACAAACGAAGGCTGTCATAATTAATGTGTCCAAATTTAGCATGCCAGAAGAGACTAGATGCCAATATACCTTCATCGTGGTGAGAGAGGTATGCAAAATTCTGTGCATGAGCAAATGCCCCTTTCCATTTCAACAATCTTCCATCCTCCACTCCTGTCATAAAGATTATGTTGTCGGAAGCCTTCCATATTTCAACTTTGCCACCGAAAATATGAATAGAGTGGCTTTATTCAAATGTGCACAAAAGATAGCAAGTTCGTTTGCAACTTAGGAAGATAGAGGACATCATGCAGAAGAAAATTTGGGAATCCAGGCAATTTAAGCCCAACGATGCTGATTACTGAAGGTTTGAGACTTGATTTATCTGCCAAATAAACTATACCATCTATATTGTCATTGAAATTTTCAAGGAAGTCTCTCCAAAAGGTCATGTGGCATGTTGCACTTGTGTCAAGCAACCATGCATCTCTCTAAGAAGCAAATGAAGTGTTAAACAAATCTTCAATTACTCCAATATTGCAATGGTCAATAATATAATGAGTAGATTCAAGTGCTTTACCTTTCGCCAGGTCTGTTGCTTTACCTTTGTCTTCTTTCTGATCTTGCTTTTCTTTGATCTTCTCCCAAGGGATTCTGAATGTCTTTGCTTCATGTGACGCATTCTTTTTGCAATAGACACAGTGAAGATCATATCTTTCACCTTGATCGTGCCTACACCCCTTGCCTATGAAATTCTTTCTTCCATGTCCTCTTTTACTGGCTTATCCTCTAGAAGAATAATGTGATTGATTCTTCCCTTTCTGAGCAAGGCACATGGTCTCTCTAGTGGGTTGAGCTGATTTCTTTCTAAATGCTTTCTCACATTCTGCAACTTTCTCCACCAAAGTGTCAAATGTGATGGACTTTATTTGGACACTAGGTTGCAGGGATTCAAGGTAGTGAGAATATGTAGGGTAGAGCGCCTTAATAAAGGCTGTGAGAGGAATGTCTATCTTCACTCTAGTGGCATTGATGTCATGCATGATGGCTTTGATCCCAGAAGCTAAAGCCATGGGATCATCATTCTTCTACTCTAGGTTGAAGAGCTTCACCAACAATTGTACAAGTTCCAATTCTGAGTGTGAGTCATATAGATCCTTTAATTTTTTTAAAGCACCATAGGAGTCTTTAATGGCAATAATATGGCGGCTCACCTCTTCACTTATTGTCGCAACAATCACGACATATGCTTTCTTGTCTTTGTTATTCCATATGGGAAGCTCCTTATTTGTTGTAGGTATAGTTGATCTATCGTCATTCTCTCCTTCACAAATGCCATCCCACAAGTCATTAAAAATCAAAGTGTGTTTGATCTTTTTGGACCATTCCGGGTGATTTTATTTGCTAGTCAACACCATGCCAACAATGGAGATGAGAGAATGCATCTTCCCACAAAGCTTTGAAGCTACCCAAGAAGTTCGATATTTCTAAGCATTAAAAAATGCACAATGAGATTACAACGCTTTAGGCAACAAGTGTTATCATAGCGTTTGGTCACTGTATGCTCACAATCTACCATTAGATTATGCCTACTAATGAAGTCAGAATTCTCCTTATCTATGGAAGGAAAGTCTCTGAACGAGAGCGCGGGAGGGGAGAGACACTTTTTGACAACATGACAACCATTCCTTGTCAAGTTTGGCTTACGCAAAACCATCATTTGAACCGCTTAAATGAAGATCTCGAAACAGAAACTAGTTGGTCTCTTTGGCGGTAGGTAAACTATTCCATTTGATCCAAGATCATTCAATGGCGACATACATGAAGGCGTACATTCTAGAGCATGCACTTGTGCCTACATGAATTTCACGTATTTACTATCTTCCTCTGACATTGTAGCGATATCTAACTTGAATAGTAGGGGAATAAGTTTCTCCATGCAACATGTTTTTTTCTTTCCAGATTTGATTCCGCGACATGCTGGAACGACTCAAGGCTTCACTAAAAAGAGGATAGTCAGAGAATGATATTGTTGATATTGTTGTTGCTACTTCTTGTCAAAATCCTTTTTCAGTGAGGATGATACAAAGGTGCAAGAAAACTTGGGAGAAGATAAGTTGAGATCAAATAGAAATTTAGTATCCTCTGAAGAAATATTCTTTGGGCGTCAACTATATTGACTATGATGAAGAAATCTTTGTAGTCTACAAAGTAAAGGAGTATATTAGGGTTAACAAGGTCATGAAAGAAGAAAGAAAAGATTGAGAAGCAGAAGGCTAAAAATGTTACTCCGGGACCAAGGGAATCAACTCTCGTTCGCACCAAGCAGAGAAAGGATGGGCGCCAACGATAGGATATGCTCATGACAGGAGAGACATAATTGAGGGAATAACCAGGGAGGCGTTTCTGCACGTGAGGGAATGAAATGCCCAGGGGAGGAGAGAATCATGGAGTTAAATCATGCTTCGATACCACTATCAGGCCAAGCATGTGCAGAGGAATAAGTAACTCTACTGATGATTATTTCATTAATTCACATCATGCATATATACAAGAGGAGGTGACCTTTGGTTTCTTCTTCCAAGAGGTCCGAATGACTTTTCCTATTCACTTATGACTCTTCATATTTCTCCTAGCTTAATATTTACAAGAATATATATAAAGTACCTCAATCCCTAAGGATTAGGTATCTAAATATCACAACCTTTCCTTGTCAAGTTCGACTTATGCGAAACTGTCGTCCGAAACGCTTAAATGAAGATCTCGACACAGAAACTGGCCGGTCTCATTGGCAGTAGGTTTTACTATTCTAGTTGATCCGAGATCATTCAATGGCGACATACATGAAGGTGTACATTCCAAAGTGTGCACTTGCGACTACAGGTTTCACGTATTTACTATCTTTCTCTGACATTGTAGCGATATCTAACTTGGATCGTAGGGGAATACGCTTCACATGTTTTTTTTTCTTTCTAGATTTGATCCCTCTTTCGACATGCTGCATGTTAATGTTTTATGCTGATATTATAGTTCTTTGCATTTCATAAGATAAGAGCATAATAAGAACAAGATCACTGAGAAATACACATCCACAATAGACACAACATTTATCCTGGGAAACCCTCTAGGGGAAGAAAACCCAGCAAAACTTCCTTATCATAAATAGCTTATCAAATGTTCAAGAGATAACTCAACCAATACAGAAAATCCTCCTCCAAGAGATGCGCCACCCTTCTTCTCCTCTCACCAACTTGAAATGTCAACTTGCCTCATAAGAGAATGAGCAAGTGAAGTGTGTTTTAGAAGTGAGGCGCTGGCCTCTTATTTATATCAATCTGGCACGTGTGAAGAGCCACCATCTGGCAGGGCCGACCTCTCACACTGGGTGGGTAAATCCACCTTTAATTAAATCTGGCCCTTTCATTATAACTGCTGGGGCCGACTTCTTATTCTGCACATTGTAATTGTCTGATGACCAATCCGCAAAAGGGGATTTGGTCCTTATACA
>JASDQU010585717.1:32344-68771 GCA_032191745.1 Picea mariana | reverse complement strand
GCTTCAGATTGGGTAGTAGAGACTCACCCACCAGAGTTTGATGATGACCATGATTTGGAGATGGAGTTAGCAGGGTAGGCTCAGATGGATGCAGATCCTCTATTAGGGCCTCGCGGTTTGATTCCAGTGTCAGACGGCAGGCCCTAGTGGAACTGCAGGCGGTGGTATACCTCGTGTGCCTCGTCACGGTCGTAGTCGTGCTACTACAGCTAGTGCAGCTTCAAAGTGTGTAGTCACAAATGTCCCTGATGCTGATGAGTCTGAAGCCGAGTCCAAGTCCGAGTCCGAGTCCGAGTCAGATGATGATGTCGAGGGCGAGGATGCCCATGCCATTTCTACTTCTAGCAGTAGTGATGATTGATCGTTGATCATGTTGATCAATGAGAAAGTGACTTGTAGTTTTGACTCTTGAGACTGTTTTGACTCTTGCTACTATGTGTTTTGTTGTTGTGGTCTATAGAGGATCGAGGCCATTTTGACTCTAGAGCCTCCTTGATTATGTATTTATGTTCCAATCTCTAGATATGTATTGCACTTGGTGCCATTTTGATATATTCATGAGCATACTTTGGATATTTTGTCTCTAATTGTTTCTAATGCTTTGGAAACAAGATTCAAAATCTTTCGGATCTCTAGATATGTATTGCATTTGCTGCCATTTTGATATATTCATGAGCATACTTTGGATATTTTGTCTCTAATTGTCTCTAATGCTTTGGAAACATGATTTAAAATCTTTCGGATCTCTAGATATGTATTGCACTTGGTGCCATTTTGATATATTCATGAGCATACTTTGGATATTTTGTCTCTAATTGTCTCTAATGCTTTGGAAACATGATTTAAAATCTTAAAAATATATTTTTCGTTAAAATTTAAATATTTTATGTATTTTTTTTAAAAACCGGTTCATCAAAACCGGTTCGACCAGTTTATTACCGGTTCTGGTTCCGGTTCCGGTTGGACCCTCGACCGGTTCCAGTACCAGTTTCGGTTTTTTAAACATTGATCCCACATTAACTGCATTTGTAGGAAAATATTGGTAACATCTAATTTAAGAAGAGATGGGGATTGTGAAAGGATAAAGACTGAATGGGTTGGGGCTTGTAATACACTTTTGTAATCTTTTACAAAGTTATTCATCACAACCACATTTGATATGGAATCTACTATTAGTTTACAAGTTGGGTAAACTTGTTTTTATTACATTTTTTTACAACCTAACACCACTTTGAACTATTACATCATAGACATAACATGACAATATAAGACCAAAAGGTCTAAGATACAAGATCCGAAGGGAGTTGCTATGGATTCAACTACTCTTCTCTAACAATCATGGGGGCAGTGAGAATAAAACTTGGAAAATGTGGTATGCAATTCAAAAAAAGTCCATTCGTCAACATATCCATGTCCAGGTTCAAGTCAACCAATGTATCTAGCTTTTTTATGATAGCAATGTATTTGTGTATGCATATAGATACTTCTGATTTTGGCCTTGATTATTAGTAGGTGAAACTCAAGACTCAAACGTAACTCTACACTTATGTCCAACTCAACTTGGGAAGTTCGCTCTCTTCATTCATAGCCAAAAAAAATTGGAGGTTTCTTGTCATGTCCCCTCCCTTTTAGCCCCATTGGAGGGAGGGCGTAGTAGCCTAAGGGGGGCTCCCCGTAGGCTATAGCCCAAAGAAAAGGAGCTATGGGGTAGAATAAGTCACCAAGGAGGCAACGATTGGATTTGTAAGATGATGTTGAGTTAAAAGGAGAATATAAAAGGGGGTTAAAATAACCTTTTTGGCCGACCTAAAGAACAAGTCACCAAAAAGGCGCCAAGAGGCAAAAGGTGAGTAGGGGTCAAGCGAAGGACAAAGGCTATTTAAGGAGGAAGTGAGATGCATTATTGATCATCTGATTTTGTGGTTTAGTATCCGTTTCTGCCTTTGGAGGCTCTGCCTCAAGTGTGGAGGCTTTTGCCTCAAGTTTTTGAGGGTTTTTGCAAAACCCTCTCTTTCTGTTGGGGTTCGGTGGTGCCTGGTGTTCACCCTAGCCCAACTCTGGACAGATCTGTCCAATTATCTGCCTTCTATCTTCTTCAAGATTCAATCTTTGGACTGTTCTGGAAGTTCTCTGCCTAGAGAGGGCTCACTGTGAGGTGTGGAGGGTTTATTGCAGGTCCAGTCTGTTGCAGCTACAGCAAGAAAAGACCGATCCCTAATCTGGGCATTCTGTAGGAGGCTGAGATTATTACAGTGCCCTTGGGAGAGGGCCGAACCCCTCATCTGTGGATCTGGGCCTTTGGCAGAGGGCTGCACCTCTATTCTTGCAGGGCCGAGGATTGACCAAGGGTTTGAGGTGGATTTACAGCAAGATATTTGGTAGGCCGAGGGCTGGAAAGGAGCTAGGGAGGCTCGCTGGACTGAAGGGAGGGAATTTGTGGCTGGACAGCACCATTTAAGGAGGGTTGCTGCAGCAAACAGCAGTTAAGAATGAGAAGGAACAGCAAATATCTTTCAGCAGACATACCTTCAGGTTTTTTTGCTTTTTTGGGCAATCTTGTAGCTGCTACAGCAGCCTCTAGAGATTTATTAGTGCTGTCGTGAATTATTCTTGAATATCAATAGCAACTGGATGTTGGATACTATATTACGGGGATTGCTATAGTTATTGCTGGATATTTATATTATTGCTGCGCTACAGAACTGAAATTTAGTGGTTGAAAGCAAGTGAATTCTATTGATATGCTGGTTATTTGTAAATGCTCACTGTTTATGGCGGAAAGACTGTGCGGAACTGTGGAAAATAAACTTGTTTGCAAGCTGGTTTAACCCCCTTTCGTAGCATAGTAGACCTAGGGATATTACATTTCTATAAAAAGGAAATGCGAGAAATTAAAATGTCTCCAAATGACCAAGATAGGTCAATGGGAACAATACCAAATAAAATAATAGCAAACAACAAGATCCTATAGCATCTCCTCGAAACAGAAAAAATAAATAAAAGCAAGAAAGCACCTCATAATGGAGTAAACCTATGATGACGAATCCTCTGTAAAGGAATGCTTGAAGTATGCTAGACAAAAATTTGAAATACCAAATATTGAAAGATTGTTCTATATTTTCTAAATAGAAGAATTCTTGCTCTTAGGCAAGGTGCTTTGAAGATTATGGATGTCAAAACATTAATGTTTTGTAAGTGTAGAAAACTTGGCAAATTTTTATAACTATGAAAATATCAAGTATAAATACTTGCAACAACTTTGTCAAAGTTTTCAAATTTTTAAAAATTTACATAATTTTTAGCAAAAGTGGCCATTCTTGCGCATTAAATAATTTGATCCTACCGAAATTTGTGCAAATATTTATTTTGATTTGATGAGTCTGTTTGGAAGAAGATTAAAAAATTGGGCCCATGATATTTTCTTTGGATGACGTTTCCTTGAGAATGCAGAATTTCTTTAAAAAGAAGCATTTTTGGAATTAAAAAATATGCAACCAAATAAAAGAGTGAACATAAACACACCCTGGATGACAGTCATTGGTTCTCCATCTCAGCTGCCCCATTGTACTGTCTAGACCCAAAACATCACCCGCGCCGGTGCCTAAAGCCAGCAATGAACTCCTTCCCTTCTTTTTACCCTGTAACAGAACCAACATAGTTGCAACTCTATCAACATCGTTATAGTAAAATAGAGGAAAATAGCTACAAGGGTTTTGCAATAGAGAAAACCTTTTTCGCAGAGCTTGGGCTCCATTTCATGCATGTGTAGTCAAGGGACAGGTGACCCTCGGTCATGACAGGGCCCGAACCAATACCGGCAAACTCACTCTGCATCTGACCATTTATCGTATCCCATATCTGCACAAAACCCTCGCTTAAAGCCAATCAGTTGAGTCCATAAAACCCTAAACCCAGGGATGCCAAAATCGTTTAAACCAAATAATAAAAGTTACCTTGACACGTCCATCTCCAGCTGCAATTGCGAGATAGTCCGCTGACGGACTAAACGCTGTAAGCAGGTCTTTCAAGTTCGGAGGAGCCATGTCGCGACCGACGGAATGTTGAATTAAGTCCGCCCTGAATTTCAGTCCTGAGAGATTTATCGATTGATGGGTGGGATGGGGTGTGAGGCAGATGAAATGCCTACTGTATCAGAAAGAATGCATCGGATGGATGCCCGGGCATTGAGAGGGAAGGATGCTTCCAAAGGCGAAAGGCCAGTATATAGCTGGCTTTCCGTGAAATCTATTTCAGTAGAGCGTGCTTCGGTAGAACGTGCGTATAATATGGCCTGAGGTAGAGCACGGGATAGGGTGACTTTATTAATCAATCGTTAAGGTCTCTCCTCTGACGGGCCGAACCTATAAGACTCAACCCCATACCTAAAGGAAGCCCCTATCAGAGTACGACCCGAGAAGTCTGAAGTCGGCTCTAAAAACCTAGAAGTTTCTGAAACGCTGTAAGCAGCCATGTAAGTCTGAAGTAGAGAATTCTGAAGTTGAAGTGTGAAGTCCGCTCTAAAAACCTAGAAGTTTGTTAATTAAAGGGATTTTAAGAAATTTGAATTTCTAAGGTTTAATAAATTATTAATTAATTGTAAGTTTTTTAATTAATTTTAATACAATATTAACAAAGGTTTATTAATGTAATAATTAGAATAAATTTTAGAATTTTTTATAAAAATGTTAGGGTAAAATTGATCCGGATTTTATGAGCAGAACGAAATGAATACAAATTATTAACAGATGCTTAACACAAAATAACAGAGATACAGTAAAATTGATTTTCTATTCAATAACGAAATAAGCTGAAACTGTAAAATGCAGCGGAAACAAGCTTGCTGGAATGGTGGCGACTTATCTCTGAGAATAGATGTGACAGCAGCGTGCATTCGCAAGAAGAAGGTTACAATGAGACTCTGAAGGCCTTTTTACAATAAGCAAGAATGTCAAAAACCCTAGACATCCAAAAAGCTAACCCTAGGAAATGAAGCACCAAAAGTCATTTGGGCCCCGTTTGGGTAAGTTAGTACATCAACTTCCCAGGGTCGTAACTTTTGCATACGATCTCCGTTTTAGGCGTGTGATAGCCCGTTGGAAAGGTATCATCGAGGAGATTCATTTTGGGGGCTCAATCATGCATTTGGCTATTATTGAAGAGCTCAATCCCAAAAAACCTTCATTTAGGCCCTCAAAATGGCCCCGGAAGTTAAAACTGCTAAAAATAGTAAATTGCCAAAATTGTCAGAAAAATATTTTGAGTCAGTTGGAAAAGGTGGGTGGCCACCGATATCCATCTAGATCAATCCTCCCTCCTTAGGAAGCAATGGTCTCCATTGCATTGAGGTCCCCCATCAGATGAGAAAATTTCTGTTGAATTTGGCCCCGGGTGAGCCACTTGCCTTGGTGTAGGAGCTGCCCTGCTTTGACGACTCAATAAAGCTAGATCATTTGTTGTCGAGTGCCCTTGATCTGTCTGTCCACAATCTGATCTTTGGATGCCTATTATAGGCAGTCGGGGTTGAGCTCTGTTGGTGTCAGTTGTTCTGCTACTTCTGAGGTGTCCAATAATGGTGGGAAATAAGGGCAAAGGAGATCCACGTTGAACACTGGGTGCAGACCAAGGAAAGAAGGAATGTTGAGCTCAAAAGCATTATCCCCCACGGCTTTGGTGATAGTGTACGGCCCATAACAGAATGGGCAAAGCTTCTGATGGGGTCCTGTAAGGCATTCTTTCTGCAAGTGCAACCAAACTTTGTTGCCCACTTGAAACTTATGTGGCACCCAATGTTGATCATGGCGCTGTTTGTACTTGTCATTGGACTTCTGTAGGATATCCTGAACCTGTTGGCGGATGTGTTGGATCCGCTCAATGAACTGGGTGGCTTTGTCAGCTTCAGTTGGAGCAGGAGATGAGTCGGTCGAGGTGACCGCAAGCGGAAGTGCAACATCTATGGGTCCCAATGGTTGGAATCCCAACCCCACTTGAAAGGGGTTGTGGTCGATTGCGATGTGAAGGGCTCGGTTATAGCTATGTTGGACATAGGGAAGGCTCTCATCCCATGTGCGAGGGTGCTTTGAATTATACATGTGAAGGATATGCACAATCATTCAATTTACAACCTCGGTTTGGCCATCTGTCTGGGGGTGGAAGGTCGTGGATTTGGTGAGCTTGGTGTCCAGCAGTGACCAGAGGCTCGACCAGAATGTGTTGAGAAATCGATTATCCCGATCTGAGACAATGGTTTGTGGGATTCCAAAATGTACCCAGACTCGTTCAAAGAAGAGCTTGGCAGTGGTCACTGTTGTGATGCTCTTCTTGCAGACAACCAGCATCGCCATCTTAGAAAAGCAATCAACAACCACAAAAACACAGTTATTTCCCCGCTTGGTGGACGGGAGGCCCAACATGTAGTCCATTGAGATGGATTCCCATGGCCTGTCAGGAGTAGGAAGAGGGGTGTACAGGCTCTGTTTCTTAGTGGTCGGTTTGACAATAGCGCAGGCAGTGCAGGACCTGATATACTTGTTGACCTCCTGTTGAAGTTTCGGCCAGTAGAAATGTTTTTGTAGCATCGCCATTGTCTTTTCAATGTCGAAGTGTCATGCCACCCGACTGTAGTGGGCTTCCCAGATCATCTTCGCTCGCTCACTTGATGGAACACAGATATGGCCAAGACGACACAACAACCCATCCCGAAGATGGAAATTATCGACAACTGCATTTGCACCCAACATTTGGTAGGTGGTGGCAAAGTCAGGGTCTGTCTCATAGAGTTGGGGCCATCCAGATGTCTCATGGCCGCAAGAGTCTAGCACCGTGATGAGTGCCGCGACTGGCGGTCTGTTGAGGCAATCAATGACGCGATTGGTGCTTCCTGTTTTATACTTGATGTTGAGGTGGAATTGTTGCAAGTATGTGGATCACTTTTGATGGCGGTCATTCTGCAAATTTCCCTATGTCTGCATGAACTGCAGTGGCTTATGATCAGTGTGGATGACTGTCTCCTTCCCAAGAATGTAATGTCTCCACTGGCGGCATGCTTGCACAATGGAGTACATTTCTTTGTCGTAAGTAGGGTACTTACGGACAGTATCTGACAGTGTCTCACTATGATAGGCCACGAGGTGGTCGTGCTGAGTGAGAACGGCGCCCACAGCATAGTCTGAAGCATCTGTTTCGATCTCAAAAGGATGTTGCAGGTCTGGTAGTGAAAGTACTGGAGCCAAACACAAGCGCTGCTTCAAATCATCGAACGCTTATTGTTGGGACCGACCCCACGCAAATTTTGCCTTACCACCACCCCTGTTTATTTGGTTGAGGGCCCATGCAATATGGGAGAAACCCAACACGAACCTGTGGTAGAAATTGGCAAGGCCCAAGAAGCTCCGAAGCTCAGTGAGCGTTGTTGGGGCTGGCCAGTCACAGATGACTTGGATCTTGGCTGGATCCACATGTACGCCATGTTGATCAATGATGTAGCCCAGGTAATGGACCCTGTCCATGCCGAAGGAGCATTTTTCCAAGTTGGCGTATAGCTTGTGCTTCCGCAGGGTGTGCAAAACCTGCTAAATATGCTGCAAGTGTTCGGCCCAAGTCTTGTTGTAAATTAGAATGTCATCCAGATACACCACTACAAACGTATTGGTGAATGGTCACAGGATATCGTCCATCATCCTCATGAAAGTGGTTGGAGCATTTGTCAAACGAAAGGGCATGACCAACCATTCAAAAAGGTCTTCCTTTGACTTGAAGGCAGTCTTCCATACATCTATCTGTTCTATCGGGACCTGGGGGTAGTCAGACTTCAAATCAATCTTACTGAAGTATTTGGCCCCCGTGAGTTGATCAAGGAGGTCATTGATTCGGGGAATCGGGTACCGGTTTCTGACTGTGATTTTATTCAAAGCCCGGTAATCTATACAGAGTCTCCAGGTCCCATCTTTCTTCTGTACCAGCACGATTGGGCTCCCGCAAGGTGATGAGCTAGGGCGGATGTGCCCCTTGTGGAGCAGTTCTTGGATCTGTCGCTTGATCTCCTCATTCTCTAACAAAGAGCGACGATAGACTGGCCCATTGGGTAGCGGTGCGTCGGGGGTCAGATTGATGGGGTGCTTGACCTGGCAGTGCAGAGGTACCCCTGTAGGTGAGGAGAAGATATCCGAGTATTCTTCCACGACCTTATCTACTTGCTTATGTTGTGTGGAGAGGTCGGCCACAGAGACCCTGGATGTGGCTGTGATCTTTTGCTTATTCTAAGAGCAAATCACGAAGAAGACAAACTTCCCCGTTTGAGAAATGACCTTCCTACATTGCTTAGCAGAGATCAAGGAAATAGCACTAGGTGGGACAGCCTCGGGTATCCTGTACAATTTCATGTTCAAAGTAATAATAACACTACAAGGCCTAGACTCATATACAACATGACGTTTCCATAAATAAGGTTGGCCCAAAAGAACATCACAAACTTCGAGAGGAGCAACATCACACAATACCTCATCTTTGAAGGGCTTGATGTCGTACGACAATCGACACTATTGCCTGACGCAAAGATCGCTTCCTTGGTGGAGCCATCCAATGGTGTATGGTTGTGGGTGCGGCATTGTTGGCAGGGCCAGCCGCTTGACGACCTCTGCTGAGATGAGGTTCTTCTGGCTACCGCTATCAATGATGAAGTGCAGTGGGGTGCCTTTTACCCACATCTATGAATGGAAGAGGCGATCTCCTTCTTCTGGCTCGTCTGGTTCACCAGGTTGGAGCTTGGTGGTAGCAATGGTGGCACTAGGTTCCGCGTCAATGATCCATCTTCCCCTTTCTGGTTCTGTCTCAGAGTCATAATCTGCATCTGATTCAGAGGCTCTCACTTCGGCCACCGGTGACTGCTTTGAGCGGCAGTCAGCAGTGTTATGCCAAGGGCTCTTATGGAAGTCACACCACTTCCCGATATCTTTCTTTGTCTTTACGGTGTCCTTCTTTGCTTACGGCTTGGATTGGTTGTCCTAATACTGTCCATCTTTGCTCTGTCTTTTGTTTGATGGGTTGGGGCCGCCCTTTCCTGGCTTTTCTCGTGAAGGGTTCCCAGGCCCAAATTGCTGCGTCTTTTGTTTGAGCTTCTGCTCCATTTTGACGACATATTGGTAGACCACGTCCAAGGATGAGATGTCTAGAAATTCCATTTCGGTCTGGATGTATCTATGCAGAGCACCGTGATACTTTAGCAGCAGATGTCACTCTGAATCTTTGATACCCAACTTGGTGCGCAAGGTATGGAAGATATTTGTGAAATCTGGCACTGCTTGGTCTCTTTCTTGCCGTAGTGTGGTCCATTTGGTATACAGGTCGTCATAACTTCCGACATGGTAGTATTGTTCCTTAATAGCATCCGTGAAGGATTCCCAGGTGGCCTTGACTGAAAATAATGAGGTTTCCTCTGTTTCCTTTTGCTCACAGAGAGTTTCCCACCAATCTTTGACATGGGGAACGGCTTTGAGGAGCGCAAAAGTAATATTTTCTTTATTTGAAAAGTTATGGACAGAAAAATACCTTTCTAATAGATTCAACCACTTGTCTACAACATCTGCGTCTATCTGACCTTCAAATATAGGAATATTGAAGCTTATTTGTACCTTGAAGGGGGCGACACTTCCGTTCGAAGAAGATGTGTCGCTTGTTGGTAGCCGCCGAAGGATTTGCGCGAAACTATCCATCATCTCGTTCCTCTGTTGCGTGAGGGCTTCCTCAATCAACAGTTTGAAAGGATCTCCTGTTCCGTCATCTTTCTTTTCTCCTGCCATGGGAGGTCGCTTGGGAGTGCGGGAGCTTCTTCCCTCAAGAGAAACAAGCTCGAGACCCAACTCTTTGACTTCGACCTCATTGGGGACATGCATTAAGACGACAAAGAGCAGACCGCTCTGATACCACTGATCTAGATTTTATGAGCAGAACGAAATGAATACAAATTATTAACAGGTGCTTAACACAAAATGACAGAGATACAGTAAAACTGGTTTTCTATTCAATAACGAAATAAGCTGAAACTGTAAAATGCAACGGAAACAAGCTTGCTGGAATGGTGGCGACTTATCTCTGAGAAGAGATGTGATGGTAGCACGCATTCGCAAGAAGAAGGTTATAATGAGGCTCTGAAGGCCTTTTTACAATAAGCAAGAATGCCAAAAACCCTAGACATCTAAAAACCTAACCCTAGGAGATGAAACGCCAAAAGTCATGTGGCAGGGACTTGCCATTGATGACTTCCATACACTCAAGGAGAGAGTGATTGTGATGAGGGTCGACTACTAGCAGTTGTTGATGGATAGGGATTACGTATTGGAGGTTGGCGAGATGTATCACAGGGCATTGAGGGAGCAGGAGGTTGAGGTGGACCGACTCACTCATGAGTTGCTGTGAACACGAAGATTCTTGGAAGGCACATAGAAAACCCTTCAGGAATCAGTGTCCAAATCAGAGGAACTCCTTGAGGAAACTAGACAAAAATCCACTACACTTATTTCAGCAGAGAGTCAGATATATCCCTCAGCCACATTGCGAGAGGATGTTGGTGGTTTAGCAGTGGAGCACCAATTAAGGGAGGAGCATGAGGAGTACCCAGGATCACTGATGAGTATGGAGAGATATGATTCACAGGGACCACCCTTCACGAGGGGTGATGAGACAGTTGGGCACACACGTACACATGGGGATTCTAGAGCTAGGGGTAGTTTTGAGGACACTTCCATTTATGTTCCAGGATTGGTTGACCTTCATGTAGAGGATGACCCCGTAGTACACCCAGGATCCATGATGTTGCAGGTGTATACAGGAGATCACATGAGTATGCAGGGGCACACAGTGATGAGTGATAGTTCACAGAGACATACAGAGGTGTACAGTGGGATTCAGGGGGGACGCACTAGATGGCAGGGAGAAGATGTACTCAGTAGAATATGGAGATTCCTCTCCCTTGCAGCAGTATACAGATCTGAGAGATCACCTTCACGGTAGAAGCAGTTGCATGAGTGATTATGGATGGAGAATGATTGACCCACAGTTGGTAGAGATACCTACTGTTGTACCCGATGGTTGGTGTTCAGTGATGAGTACAGGTGATTATTTACCATGGGTGCCAATGGACGAGCTTCGGGTTAAGACCTTTGGATTGACCAAAGCATATGCTACTTTCGAGTCCTACAGTTGGTTGCAGATATTTATGATGGCCTTTCCTGATACTTTCATCATTGATAGCAGCACAGGGGGAGCTAAACAGTGGCAGGGGGCATGGAGAGTTGGTAGGCCGAGACCACCTAACAAGAGTGTCTTGATTGCATACATCAAGATAGGGGTGGATCATCAGGTGCAGACAGTTGAGGCCTTGGGCATGATGGAGAGTATTATAGGCCATGGGACAAAGGATATCTCAGAGGTTGCTACATATTCAAACTCTCATTGGGATGAGGGTGGAGTGATTTCGACAGTTACTAGTAGGGCACATCAACAGTTAGTGGGGATTGGAAGTGATGAACTTCCAAATTTGACATGGGATCCAGGAGTCCATTTGGTCAATAGTTTGTTTCATCTTATGAGGATCCAGAAGTGGAGGATTCAAATTGGATACTTTGATCAGACAGACATGATCAGAGTAGAGAAACATCAGCATGATGGTCCCTGTCAGAGACTAGCATGGGACCCTAGGATTACAGGGTTGGGCATTTCATTGACTAGTGGAGATGAGTGGACCTTTGCAGGGGGACGTCCCCTTGATTTTCCATTGAGTTTCAGTGTTGGGGAGAGCACATCACTGGTTGGTGATTCATTGAGGTCTTGTAGTACCTCACTATGGCAACAACATGTTCAATCGGTGGGGGCCGTGTTGGGTTTGGTATGGTCTGGTAGGACAGACTCATTTCGGTTTGAGACCGCGTGTTATTTGCAGGAGACTCGTGGTAGTGATATGTTACAGGATTATATCTCACGAGGCATTGCAATTCATATTTTGATATGGGATCCGGGGATTGGAATGCTTGGTAGTTCGACATTTGATGGAGTTGAGTTTAGAGTAGAGTGGTTGCTCGGGGATTTGACTGAGATTATTTGGCCATTGATCATTCTACTCATCAAGAGCATGTGGGTGTCATGCGTGGTGAGCACTTGGAGAGACCACATATTGAGGGGAGTCTACCTTGTGTCACATAGGTGGATATGGGACCCTGGTATCATATGTAGCTGGATTCAGTTATTGCTTGAGGACAAGCAATCTTCTGGCAGGGAGGTCTGTAATGTCCCCATTTTGGGACATTATAACATTACAACATTTCAGAGTGTTATGCCTACCCAAGTAGCCAGATAGGGGTGACAGAGAGTTCGGGAGATACCGAGGGGTTTATTTGGGCCCGACTTGCATTGTTCATCATCAGGATCCATTCCACACAACTTGGCTTTGGTTTCGTTGTATTCCGACGATTTCCGTAATTTTGAGTTTTTAAGGGTCATATCTTAATTAAATTCACTAAGAAGGTCATAATGGGCATATTACTTGGAGAAACCTCTTAGTGTGATAGCTCATCGGAATCGGGAAGAAGAGCACTACATGATAAGATGGTGAGAAGTGACTTTCCATGGCTGGAGAAGCCATAAGGATGGATAAATCACTTTTTAGAGGTAAAATGGTTAATTAATTAATTAATTAATTAAGTGATTTAATCAAGGAATAATAAAATAAATTAAAAGTCACTTGGAGGGAAGAAGTCAACAATGAATTAGGGTTTCAACAGTGATTTAAGGTTTTGGAAGTCAATAGTGAAATAGGGTTTTGGAAAGCTATAAAGGAAGGGTCAGCGACCTAATTCATGATTATGCAGATTATGACTTGTTATTGAGGAGAAGAGGCGCATCTCAGGAGAGATATTTCAGTGTATTCCAGGAGGAAGACACCAGTTGGCTGATTTCGGTGTTGAAAGACACATCCTAGTCACCGGGAAGATCATCCAGGTCTTCCATCATTCTTCATTGATTCTGCAGTGCTCCCATATTCTGGGTATTATCTTTTAGTTGCTTGTTTGTATTTCGGCTAAGATCCTTTTGTCTTTTGATCTAGCCAAGTATTGTTATTTTATTCAGCCACAGTTGCTTATTTGTATTCTGGCTAAGATCCCTTGTCTGTTGATCTAGTCGAGTATTGTCAGTTTATTCAGCCGCATTCGACCATTTTGTAATCCACAGAGATATCATAATACAAACTTTGCAGTCCTTTGTCACATTTATTATTTGTATGATCATTTATACGCTGTAAACCTTTGATCCTACACACACATTAGCAGCATTTCCTAGACTAGCCAAGTCAGGAACATTACATACTTCCACTATTGTTTCTAGTGTGGCATCAAGGGCTTGCTCTTATTGTGAGGATGAGTGGCTAGCAATTCATCATGTTGTATATGCTTATGCCTATGCCTTTGGCTAAAAAATTTGTGTCTTCTAGGCATATGTGGTATTTGGATGAAAAGGAGTGTTCGGCTAAAGCTGAGGTGCGAGTACATTCGTTTTTTATATCTGCTCCATGTTCTTTGATCCTGATCTGAAAGGAACGACCAGTTTCTCCTATGTAGCATTTACCACATAAGCATTCTATTTTGTAAACTCCTTTACATTTCTGATGGTTAGGTTCATCTTTAACGGATTTCATTTTTTGTTTGATGGTTTATGAGGGTTTAAAGGAGGTCTTAATCTCTTTCTTTCTCAAAACATTCGCAATCTTATCAGTTATTCCTTGGATATAAGGAAGGTAGGTTGCGGTACCGAGGGGTTGGTTGTTAGATGGTTTAGGTACATTACTTTCTCTATCTAGGGATTTGTTTATCATTCTCTTGATGTCTTTGACCTTGTAGCCTATGCTCTTGAAAACCCTAGAGAGGTGATCTTTTTCTTGAACTAGGTTATCGTCATCGGAAATTCTTAAGGCCCTCGTGGCTAGAGTGTTGAGGACGCCTAACTTCTGGGCTGGGTGGTGATTAGAGCTAGCGTGAAGGTACTTTTCTATGTGGGTCTTTTTCCTATAGACTCTATGTCCAAGACTTTCGTCTTCTTTCCTTTTGATTAGTACGTCTAGGAAGGGAATGCTACCATTTTCCTCAAGTTCCATTGTGAATTTGATGTCTTTAGAAATATCATTGATATGTTGGAAGAATTTTTCTAGTTCGTCTTTACCGTGGGGCCAAAGTACGTTGGTATCATCAACAAATCTCTTCCATCTTAATGGTTTAAGAGGAAAGGAATCTAGGGCTTTTTTCTCGAAGTCTTCCATGAAAAGATTGGTGACAATGGGAGAAAGTGGGGATCACATGGCTACGTCGCTTGTTTGTTCATAGAATTCACCTTGATAGTTAAAAAATGTGGACCAGAGACAAACCTCTGCTAGTTTTGTTGTTTATGGGTCTGTCACTTCATTAACAACCTGGATGGCTTCATATAGTGGGATTTTGGTGAAAAGGGAGACAACATCGAAGCTAATAAGGATGTCTTCGGGTTTTATTTTCTCATTCTTGATGATTTTGACGAAATCATTAGAGTCCTTAATGAAGGAGTCTATATGACCTACTAAGGGGCTAAGGATTTTTGCTACATACTTGGCCAATTCATAAGTGGGCGAGCCTATTGTGTTTACTATAGGTCTAAGAGGAACCCTGTCTTTGTGAATTTTAGGTAGCCCGTAGATTATAGGGGTAATCTCATTATTCGAGAGAAGTCGCTTTTTTATTCTTTCATCTAGGCTGGAGTTTTTTATAGCTATATTAAATTCTTTCATAACTTTCGCAATAGGGTTTATGGGAAGCTTCTTATAGCTCCCACATTGGTACAAGTGATCAATCATTCTTGTGTTATAATCTGTTTGATTCATCACTACTGTGGCACCACCCTTTTCAGCTCCAAGGGTAGCCAAGTTCGTATTATTTCTAAGGTTCATAATGGCTCATCATTTTTCTTTACTGATGTTGCTCTTTTGGGGTTTTGATCTTCTTAAGATGATGGCACAATCCTGTCTGACATGTCCTTTGTCCTCGTCCGTTAGGTTTTTTATACTGTCCTCTATGCAGCAAATCAGATTGTCTACTGGAATGGAGGTAGGTGAGATCGCAAAATTCAATCCTTTCTCGAGGACGCTCAGCTCGGCTTTGTCAAGTTCGTGTGAGGAGAGGTTGATCACTTTTTTACTAATTGTGGGTTCGCTATCTTTATTTATTCCTACATTATCATTCAATAGTCTTTCCAGATTCTTCTTCTTCCTAGTACATAACTCTCTTTTTCGGCTTTGAGAGAGGCTAACGCGTCAATGGTTCTCCACAGTTCCAGACAGATAGTGTGCACGAGCTTCAGGTGTGGTCTAAGTGCGGTTTTCGAAAGGTTATCTAACGAGAATCTGGTCTTCTTTATTTCATTTTTAAGAATGGATAAACCTAACCTGTAAAATGTTGCATTGTTCGATTTATTCTTCATTCTATGTTCTATGCAGGCGAATTTTGCTAGGACATTGTTATCTTTATAGTTTTTGAGAAATTCCATATCTGCGACTCTTCGTTGGATCTTTACTCTGAGCTTTTCCATAAGACGAATTTCATCCAGAGTCTCCCTACCGTACAGGGAATGACTCTGAACAGTAAGTGGGAGGGATTGTTTGGAGGATTCGGAGTAACCATGGTATTGATTATCGGGCGTCGATGTTTCGAGTCCATATCAGGACCCATCATCAGGACATCTAAGCCTCGATAAAGAAAAACTTGAAGAGAAGAGATAAATAGTGAACCTACGGGAGATGGAGAATTATGAAGTCCGAAGTCGGCTCTAAAAACCTAGAAGTTTTTTAATTAAAAGGATTTTAAGAAATTTTAATTTCTAGGGTTTAATAAATTATTAATTAATTTTAAGATTTTTAATTAATTTTAATACAATATTAATAAATGTTTATTAATGTCATAATTAGAATATATTTCATAACTTTTTTATAAAATTGTTAGGGTAAAATTAATTGTATTAATGTAATGATTATTAATTGTATCATACAGCTTGAGTGGGCCTAATGATTAAGAACATGTGTTTCCTGTTAAGAGGTCACAAGTTCAAATCCAGAGGAGGGTAGGGTATGTATACCTCTGTAGACTTTACCAGTCAAATTGTTGGGCGGAGGGGGTCCCTTGTCTCACAAACAAGGGGGTCTCATACACCAATTTGGTGTGGCTTGGCCGTGACCTTAAAAATAGATTATTATTATTATTATTATTATTATTTGTATTAAGTAATAGAGTAATAATAAAGGTTTATTGATAGTTATAACATATAATCCTTGTGATAATAGTATACCAATTTCATCTCCTAAACCTTGTAACCACTAACATGTCACCCTAACACCTAATCTCTATAACCCTAGTTCATGTAATGCTTGACCCTTATAACCCTAGTTCATGTAATGCTTGACCCTTATAACCCTAGTTCATGTAATGCTTGACCCTTATAACCCTAGTTCATGTAAACATAAAACCAATCCTTATAATCCCTATCAAACTTAAACCTAAAACCTATAATCCTTGAATCATATATAATACTCTCAACCCCTATAAAAACTATCAGCCCTATCCTTCAACTCCTATGACAAATATCTCACATTAACCCCTATAACCATTAACCTCTCACATATATAGCCTCTAAGTAACCTCGATAACCCATATCACCTAAAATTCATAACCAATATATAAAATAATTTACCCATGTAATATAACCTCTAACGTTCAAAACCCTTAACCTCTAAATCTTATAAGCCCTAACCCCTAATTGATAGAATCCTAATCTCTTATAACTTTTATTAATCACAACATTTAATAGGCATGATCCCCATCCTCTAACCCCTAACATATAACTCCTCAATATTAAAACCTTCCAACTCTAACCTTATAATGCTTAAACTCTATAAATTTTAACCCCTAACCATAATAACCTTTAAACCCTCACCCTTGTACTCTTAAACCGTATAATCTTTAATAGATGAGCCTAGGTTTAAGGGTTAAAGTGTAAATTACCTGGTACATCTGTCTTGGATCAGAGGAATCCAGTTTTCGCTATTTTCTAGGCCATTGTCTTTGTTCAGGTTGTTTAAGGATTTCAATAGCTTCTTCGATTTTGCGTTTGAAGAAGTGATCTTCCTTGGCTAAAATTTTTGTGTCTTCTAGGCGTATGTGGTGTTTGGATGAAAAGGAGTGTTTGGCTAAAGTTGAGGTACGAGTACGTTCATTTTTTATAATTGCTCCATGTTCTTTGATCCTGATCTGAAAGGAACGGCCAATTTCTCCTATGTAGCATTTACCACAGGATCATTCTATTTTGTAAACTCCTTTACATTTCTGATGGTCAGGGTAATCTTTAACGGATTTCATTTTTTGTTTGATGGTTTCCAAGGGTTTAAAGGATGTCTTAATCTCTTTCTTTCTCAAAACATCAGCAATCTTATCAATTATTCCTTGATATATTGAAGGTAGGCTGTAGTACTGGGGGGTTTGTTGTTAGGTGGTTTAGGTCCATTACTTTCTCTATCTAGGGATTTTTTTATCATTCTCTTAATGTATTTGTCCTTGTAGCCCATGTTGTTGAAAACCCTAGAGAGGTGATCTTTTTCTTGAACTAGGTTATCGTCATCAGAAATTTGTAAGGCCCTCGTGGCTAGAGTGTTGAGGATGCCTAAATTATAGGTTGGGTGGTGATGAGAGCTAGCGTGAAGGTAGTTTTATGTGTGGGTCTTTTTCCTATAGAATCTATATCCAAGACTCTCGTCTTATTTCCTTTTGATTAGTACGTCTAGGAAGTGAATGCTACAATTTTCCTCAAGTTCCATTGTGAACTTGATGTCTTTAGAAATATCATTGAGATGTTGGAAGAATTTTTCTAGTTCTTCTTTACCGTGGGGCCAAAGTACGTTAGTATCATCAATGAATCTCTTCCATCTTAATGGTTTAACAGGAAAGGAATCTAGGCCTTTTTTCTCGAAGTTTTCCATGAAAATATTGGCGCCAATGGGAGAAAGTGGGGATCCCATGGCTACGCCGCTTGTTTGTTCATAGAATTCAACTTGATAGCTAAAAAATGTGAATCGGAGACAAACCTCTGCTAGTTTTGCTGTTTTCGGGTCTGTCACTTCATTAACAACCTGGATGGCTTCATCTAGTGGGATTTTGGTGAAGAGGGAGACAACATCGAAGCTAATAAGGATGTCTTCATATTGTATTGGCGAAACAACAGGAGCAATTTGAACATTAGGATTAATTGGTGGTGGTAGAGGCAATGAAACAGTGAGCCAACCGCGGTGGTGAGAGACAGGGTGGTGGACAATTTCTTGCCAACCATCATTAGTGAGAACTTCGGGCGCCAATGACACATGTGGAGGAACGAGAATGCCAGGGAAATTCTGAGGAGGCAGAAAAGGGGGCCACTTTGGTTGGGGATGCAAGATACCATCGCCAACCAAATTAAAAAACCCAACTTGAAACAATTGGTTCAACTCTTGTGGATCAACATCGAAATGAATAGAAAACCGAGGCCATTTATGGCCTCGTTGCCAGTTAACCCTACCTCTGTTATTTCGGCCATTGCTGCCTCTACTGAAAAAACTCCTCCTGTAGGAACATTTTGATAGTCACGAAGTTCTTAATAAACCATACATGAAACTCTACTTATATAAATCAACAGTTGGCTCTAGAATTTACCACGATACACATGCAATCCATCCATAACATGTCATTTATTAATCGCCACATGAACAGGGAATTGATAGGGTTCATGGGAAATATGGAGGGCTTGTATTTAGCAAAAAAAACGATATCATGGAGGGGAATTAATATACGAATATTGTTCAAACAATTAATAAAACAATCAACTCTGTATTTAAAAATATCTAGAACATCAGTCCTTAATCCTTGCCACTATCAACTTCTTTTCATTTCCACACAAACTCCTCTTCAAAACAAATATCACAAAATAGGGAATGAATAAGTGAAATTGGGATCGTGAAGGGGGTATATTTAGTGAAAAATGGTAGAACGGGAGGGGTATCTCATGGATATTGTTCAAATGATACATCAACCATGCCATCTCTGGTATCAATTCGCAATCAAACTTTCTTACAATTCAAAAATTTAAAATTTAAACAATACTCTGTTTACAAAACAAACAACCCAAAACTGATGCCTACTTCACAAAAATGCTCACTTTCCCTAGAACTGTATTACATAGTGTTAGCACTAGGAGTCACCTTCAAATTGCTTGGAAGGAAAACCCATTACCCATCAAGTTATATGTGAATGATAGAGTGTTTTAATGGGTCAAATGGAAAGGGCCTCAAATGGTAATGTTCTAACTCAGACAACAGGGCTAGCATGCACCAACAATTAAGGTCTTGGCTAACTTCTATCAGTAGTTCGAGAGTAAGTATGAACAGAGGGAAGAATTGAGTGAGAGGAGTGTAGGGACTGCTGCAAACATCAGGTCTACAAAAGTCTAAGGAAGAAAGTTTATAATCACAAGATCTTCTTGACATCAGAAGCTAAGGAAGCTAAATAAACATCATGATAATATAATGATCAACCATCCACCATATCATCACCACAATAATTCATGTGAATCTTTCAAAGCATGAACATTTAGCATCAGAAGCAAATAGACTAGAAAGGAAGCTAATTTCTATTAGCCAAAAAGTCTTAAGTCCAGTACATCACTAAATAATAGTCACTTCATCAAAATATTACAAAATAAAGGGAGCCTTGCTTAACCATCCGAAACTACTAAATCAATTTATGTATCTATTTATAACAAGAAAGGGAGGCAACAACTGGACGTACGAGCTGGCCTGTTTCCCTTGAAAATCTCTATACATTTATTTGTTCTAACAACTAGAATAACAGCCTATGTTATAAAACATGGAAATGCTAGCGACTAATCCAATCATGCTTCTAACTTCTTTGATCTTCTTTTGTTGCTCAGCTCCTGTTTTGCCATGTGTCCTTTTGGAGCCCGTAGTTGTCCTCAAAATGCCAGCTGCTACTACTGTAACTTTCTCCATCATCAACTTATCCAAAAAGTTGTTGGCTTAGTCCTCCTAGATTCATGGTGTTTGCTGGCAATTTCCTTGGGTAGCAACTCTGGGTAGCGCACCATAAAAATGAACAAGGAGAGAAGGTAGCGCCTGTAAGTAGCGCCACGGTGCTGCATATATGCACCAACATCGGTCCTCTGTTGAAATATTAGGTAGCGCTTATGTGTTGTGTCTGTAAAATATTCGGTAGCGCCATTAGGTAGCGTCCCAGTGTTGTGCCTGTGTGTAAAAATGCTCCCTGCCAAAGATTACGTAGCACCTGTGGGTAGTGCCACTATGTCGCACCCTTATGTCGATTCTGTTCTCTGTGGAATATTGTGCAATGCCTTTACGTAGCATCACTTATGTTGCGTCTGCATACAGGTTTGGGTAGCATTGCCAAAACACAGTGCCTTTCAAACTTGAATATGTACCGAGCAATATGCGTCCTTTTATGATGACATAACCATTTTACTTAGGTGCCTTTACCACTGGGTGAAGATATCACTTAACAAAAAACTCAAAATCCATATAGTTAAACGCCTAGAAGCCTGTATAGATGGCATAGCTAATATTAGCATAATGGTTAACCCTCCCAAAAAGATACATCTTCAAAAATGGGGCTTACCGTTTACCAGCTATTTTGTCATTTTAACACTTAACCTCATACTCTTCCTAGTAGAAAGAGTATCTTCAATTGACACAATAGACTTCTTCTTCTTGGCATTTATAGGGTTCTTCTACATAGTTGAGCTCTCCTTAGTTGTTGGTTTATCATCCTCAATGGCAGCTTCGACCAACACCTGTAAATTCTTTTGGGCTACCTCATCTTGAAAATGTTTCAGCTCTGCCTTTAACTTCTTGTTCTGAGACTGAAAGGCTCTATTCTGTCTGTAAAGATTCTTCAACTGTTTATGAAGGGGTAGAGCCTTTCTCGTTGCAAACCTTGCCAAGTCAAGGGTATGATTGTAGCCAACCATGAGCTCTTCCATCTGAGACAAGTGGACCTTGTCTTCTACTTTAAGATGAGCTATTTCTTTCCTTGCATCTCTGAGCTGCTTGATAAGTCTTTTGTAGGTCTGACTATTAAGAGGGACAGTGGCATGCTCAGTCTTAATAGATTTTCCTCAGACTTCTCTTCCTCCTGCATGGGAAGTGTCTTGTCCACCTCATCAGGTTTCTCAGTGGCCTTACTTTTACCCTTCTTTCTCTGCGAAATATTGGTTTCTTCATTTCTTACCATAGGCTCCTCGAAGTGTTTCACAGGGGTTTCCTCTTTTCTCTCCAAAGGTCTTTTAGTACCTTTACCATTATGTACAAGGGATTCTTGTTTTCTTTCGACAGGCTTCTCAATGCCTTTCTCAGAGGTCTTATCTCTCTTTTCCAAAGGTCCTTTAGCACCTTTCCCCTTCTTCTTTAATACAAGGGTTTCTAATTTCTCATCTACAGGCTTTTCAATATTTTTCCCCTTCTTCCTCTGAATAGGGATCTCTGGTAAGGACTACTCTCTATAATCCTCCTTAGGAACTGATGACCTTGTGAAAGGTCTTTTACCTTTGATTTCGACTGATGGAGGAGAAGGGGAAAAGAGAAGCTTCTTCCCTCTTTTAGATGTAACTTTGGTAGAAGGAGGCACCTCTTCTAACCCTGGTGGAGGAGGTGGTGAAAAATATCTGTTTGGAGAAGGACAGACTTCCTCCTCAGCTTCAATGACCTGCTTGTTTACCTCTGACACTTGAACAAGGGCTTTGCCCTTTCTCTTCCTACTGGTTCCTGCTTTGGTAGCACTGGTAGGTTACAAAGAACTTGCCCTTTGTGATTGGGGAGTGGGTTCTAGATCCAACTTAAAATGAGAGGTAACCACAAAATGCTCCCATGAAATATCTTTCTTGCCCAATTCCTCAAATACTAGAATTCTGATTAATCCAGAGTGGAAAAGGCTAGAATCCACATCTTTAGATTTGGTCTGTATCTTGTCTGACATCTTACCTATACTCCTCAACAAGTAATAAGGAATATTCATCTCAACCTTACCAGTAAAATGTAGCAACAATCTTATATGGTACTGGTATAATGTGTTGAATCTCCCTTCACAAGTAAAATATCTCTATATGATCTTCAATAGTCTATCAAATTGTTCAATCAATTGGCTCCTTGGCATACTTTTGGACAAGTCACTCGCTTGATATTTAGGTTTAAAAAGATCTTTTGCATAAGATGAACTCAAAGCCATGGCTTTGAACCACCTTTCACCTATAATGGGGATCCATGTTGCGGCTGAGATGGAGGCTTTAGTCACTTCAAACTCCAAATCCCCAACCTTAGTTTTCTTACCATCAAACTGCAATGCAAACTGTCTTGCTACCTCTGGATGGCCTCTTTGCATGTTCTGACAGAAGAAGAGGCACCCTACTCTTTGAAAGGTCTCTCTTGCCATGGGTTCTGTGTTAAAAAGAAGCATGTCCACTGGTTCTGTCCTAACTATCTTGCCTCCTTTATGTGCCTTCTTCGATTTAGGGGTCTCCATGACTCAGAATGAGGGCTCTGTAACGGTTTGGTAATGCTCAGGAGACTTTGAATGGGGTTTCAAATATACAAGGCTGACCCTATGCAACTGAGCAAAACATTTAATTTTGAGATGAAAGGAGCGAGGGGAAGCAACAAGAGGTTAAGCAACACCTCTGGGTAGCGCAACGCATACGTAGAGGATAGACTAGTCTAAAGCTTACAACTTCAAGGGCTAAGGTAAACAACATAAATCTGACTCATATACGGGCCATGAGGTTTATAGGTCTGAAAAAGAGAGGAGATGAGGTTATCATACAAAGATGAATCTTTTACTGCTGTGCAAACTTAGCAAAACGAAAACCCGAGCACAAATTTCCTGTGAATATTAATACACAGAGGAGGTAATAGTGGATACCTGTGTAGTAGACACCTGTTGAGCTCTTCAACGCAATCTTAGGATGAAAGCGAGGAAACTTTGGCCCTAAAATCTTGCACAGTAGTAAGATTTGGTTGACATGTGGTCGCCTGATCAGAGTTGGCGAATTCACGCTGCGCAGCACTGTTGTGTTTTCAAAATTAGAAACTGTTATCCAGGAACATAAATGCAAGATCTTTTGAAGGCTCTTTAACCGACTTTTGGCACTGAAAACAAGGGATATGGTATCGGTCGTGGCAATCATGACTTGGGGTGGCAGTATCATAAACGTGACGGGCGGTACAGAACTGCCTGATGAGTAGGCAACGCTTCCAATTCAAAAAATATGACTAGATAGGTAAGTGAGGACAATGAGGCATGCTTGTGAGGTCATGAGTGAGGAGAGAGGTGTGTCACATTAGTTTGATCGTGGGAGGTATCGACCTAGGGGAAAAACATGAAAGGGACCAAAAGGAATAAACCATGAGCTAAAAAGGTTCAAGGATCAAAAATCAAATTTAGGATCAAAACAAGAGCTATGACTCAAAAGTTTAGTCATCCAAGGGGTCCTATCAAACATAACTTTAAAGGGATGAAAAAACTACTTTAAAAAAAAAAAATTAAAATCCAAGGCTTTAAAAAAGATAAAAAACAAACTAAAAGACGCAAGGCAATTTAGTGTGATAACATTGGCTCCACAGGGGATGGCATGCCCCCTGCGGCTGCCAAGAATGAGTAGATTCAATGCCTTATCCTAGGGCCATGGGGTCAGTTATTGAAACAAAAATAAAAAAGGAAATGATATTTACAATGACATGAAGAGCCACTCAAGGCTCAAGCAAAGTACTTTTTCAGAAAATGCCCATTGACAGAGCCACCAAAAACCTCTTCTTCCTCCATATTCTGCAACTTGAAAGTGTTATTAGAGAATACGTCCGAGATTTTGAAAGGGCCGACCCATAAAGCTTCGAATTTACTGTGTTTGCCTTTATATTGTCTCGGTGCATCCCACTTGAGCATAGATCGCCCAGTTGAATATCCTCTTTGTTCACCTTCTTGTCGAATTCCTGCTTGATCTTCAGTTGATGATCATATGCCTTATCTACAAGCTGTTCCCGAGTCTATTGCACTTCAACCAACTGTTGAATTCTCTTGATCATATGATTTGGCTCCCCTTGATGATCCTGGAAGAATTTTGCTACAGGCAAGGCAACCTGAGAAGGGAAAACGGCCTCAACTCCATACACCAGTTGGAAAGGAGAAAGATCCAAGGCCCTTTTCACTGTCACTCTGTCAGCCCATAGAGCAAATTTGAGTTTTGAATCCCATGCCTTTTTGTTATCCTCTAACAGCTTTTTAATGATCTTTATAATGCCTTTGTTCGAGGATTCTGCAATCCCGTTTCCCTGCGGATAGTAAGGGTAAGAATGAATCAAAGTGATCCCAAACTGTTCACAGAACTGAATGAATGGTTCAGCCTTGAATGACACAGCATTATCAGTGACGATTCTGTTCGGACAGCCAAACCTGTCCATAATGTCTTCAAGGAAACCAATGATCACTTTGTGGGAAGCATTCCTGGTAGGAATAGCCTCTATCCACTTAGTAAAGTAATCTGTAATAGTCAAGATCCATCTATGTTGACCACTGGAAGTGGGATGGATTTCCCTGATAAAATTTAGGCCCCATTGTTGGAAGGGTCCTGAGGCTGTCACAGGTTTCAATGGAAAATACTTAAGCTGTTGCTTTCCGAAAAACTTCTAACACTTAGCATAGGCTCGAATCTTAGCACAAACATCCGTGAACAAACTGGGCCAGAAGTACCCAACTCTGAGGATCTTGTATGCCGTGGTTCTCCAATAATGATGCCCCCCACATAAACTGTCATGAAAATCAGACATAATCCTTTGGGCTTTTTGGGGATCTAGGCATCTCAAAAGCACTCCAAATGGATCCTTCCAATACAAAATTTGATCAACAAGGCAATACCTTATTGATTTGAGTTTTAAGGCCCTCACCTTGTTCCTTTCCATACCACTTGGGGGCTGTAAATTTTGCAAAAAAAATATAATGTCTTTGTATCAGCTGCAATCTTCCAATGTAGAAATGACTTCAGGGCCTTTATCATTCATCTCAGCCTGCTAATTTTCTGAACATGAGTGAATGAAATTCACCCCCAGTGCTGAGCAATTTGATTCAGCCAAAAGCTTAGCCAAACCCTGGTCTTTAACCAATTTTGTGGGCCTAATCTCCAAATCAAATTCAAGTAGTTTAGCAATCCACTTGCTGCGTTTTTCGTCAATACCAGGCTGAATAAGATTTTTTTTTATAGTAGTTGATGGAACATAAGCAACAATTCTTGAATGCAGCACATAAACTCTGAAAGACTTAAGAGCTTTAAACAGTGCATAGGCTTGCTTGTCCATAATGTTATACTTTAGTTCTGCATCTCTTAATGCCCTACTGAAAAAGGCAATGGGCTACTCTAAGCCTTCAACATTCTTTTGCAATAGGACTGCTGCTACTGTATCAAAAGAGGCGAAAGAAAAAATAAGAAAGTCCTTGGAGTAGTCGGGGCTGACAAGAATTGGGTCTTTTGTCAAGGCTTTCTTTATTTGATGAAAAGAATCACGGGCTTCAGTAGTCCATTTGATTTCACTATCCTTCCTTAGCATGGTTGTGATATACTTAACTAACTCAACAAAATTTGACACAAATCTTCTCAAAAAGTTGATTTTCCCAGAAAAGATTGTACCTCTTTTTTAGATCTAGGGAGTGACAAAGTTTGTATAGCCTCAACCTTGCTGGAATCAATCCTTACCCCTTTAGCTGACACGATATGCCCCATATATTTCCTTCTTTCATGGCAAACAATGATTTTTTCAGATTCAAAGAGAGGCCAAATTTTCTGCATTTCAAGAAAACCTTTCTTAAATGATCACAGTGTTCCTTATCAGACTGAGAATACACAGTTATGTCATCCAAATAAATAACAACAAACTTATCATTTTCTCCAATAAATGCTATGTCCATAGCTCGCTGAAAATTTGCCCCTACGTTCATCAAACGAAAGGGCATCTTGGTGTACATAAATGTCCCCCAAGGAGTGGTGAAGGTCGTCTTCTCCCTGTCTTCAGGAAAAACAGATACCTGATTGTATCCAGAAAATCTATCAACCATAGACATCATGGCTGCTCCTGTCACCTTCTGTAATATGTGCTCCATCTTGGGTAAAGGATAATTATCCTTCTTTGAGCTTTTGTTCAGATTTCGGAAATTGACACAAAGTTTGATTTCCCCATTCTTTTTTCTTACTGGGACCAAATTGGCTACCCATTCGGAATACCTCAAAGGAATGATAATTTTTGCATCTAAAATCTTCTTAACTTCTTTCTCCATGACAGGCAGCAACATAGGATTGATTTGCCTCAACTTTTGCTTGAAAGGTTTGGTGTTTTCTGTAAATGTGTTGAACCTGCACAGAATAGATCTAGCTAGAAAATACTACACACATTTGTAAAGAGAAATTGAGAAAGAATAAGCAAGATAGAAAGAATGGAAGAATTCTCATTAACCATATTCCACACTCAAAGAGTGAATAATTTACAATATATACAGGATAAATGAGTAACTAATGAGCCATAGTGGTGGTCTACATTGATCTGGACACACACCAACAGTTACAAGAGTAAACTGCCACCTAGTCTAGTCTCTCAGGCAGTTACGGGAGTGAACTGCCACCTAGCTGAGTTAACTATTCAACTAGTCTTCAATTAACTGACTGAACAAAGAGTAGTGAGTTGGTGATGATCCCAATGTTGCATGGTGACAAAACCAATGCAACATCTAAACTCAACTCAACTAGTCAAACTAAAGTGTCAACTGAAAGAGAATATTCTCCCCTAAAATATAGGAGACTGGATAATGACTAATTATGACTAATAAACAAGGAATAACCTTAGGAAAAATAAATCCTAGGTGTGTGTGAAGTAACTCCAACACCCCCCCCTAACATCACTATGGTAAAAATAAACAATGGGTCTCGGCTACCAGGCCGTGTTAGGTACCCAAATACAAAAGATACACTAAACTAAACGATAAAAGAGGGAAAACCTCATGGGAACAAAACCCCCCCTCAAATTACAATGCATAAAATAAAAAATGACAAGGAACAAAAGACAGTTGCTAAGCAACCATGTCCTTCACTCCAAGAAGACCTCGCAACTGTGCAAGTTTGTGCTCTTTGAAGATTTTGTTGAAGATGTAGATGTCTGCACGAATCTGATGAAGTATATGCATCATTGATATTTCCACACATATCCACTCTATCTTCTTGTAATGAATAATATCCAAATAAATTTTGGATGAAATTTTGAAAACCGTGCGGCCATTTTCGAAAAAATGCTGAAATTTTATTGATTTTGAAACGATCATAACTTCACTTTCCAGACTCCGTTTCGGATGAATTTTTTTTTTAATTTGATATTTTCCCGCGAGGAATTCAAATATCCAATTTGTTTCTACAAATTTGGATCAGAAAATATCAAAATGGAGTCTGATGTGCGCGGCTCTCTTTTTGTCTCCTGAGATGCATGCATTGTGCATGGAAACGTGTCTGCATGTGACTCCTGAGATGCATGCCATATATCTTCCACATGAATTTCAGAAAAAAAATTTGAAATGGAGTAGACATCATCTTCAATTATTGGAATACACATTTTTGTAGATACTTGTGTAGAAAGCTCTTCAAACTGAGATGATTTATCTTCCAGTGGCTTTTCTACATTCTCTATCTTGTCAACATTTTGCATGCATTCTTCCTTATTCCCAAATAAAACCTCCAATCTACTCCATAAATCATTTGGAGTGAATTCTTGTGAGTCATCATATACTTGATGGAGAATTTCGGGAGAAATAAAATAGAGGATACATCCTATGGCCATATCTTGTCTATTGAGAAAGTCATTTTTCTCATCGACAGAATCAGGCTCTACTTCCATTGCCATAGTTATTTGGTACAAGCCTCTGCATCTGAGCATAAGCAGAATTTTTGGCTTCCATTCCAAATAGTTATGAGGCGTGAGAAGTATTTCTGGCAAATAATCCATCTTTTTATTGTCTTCAATCTTTTGTACCTGCAATTTTTTTTTGGTGTAGCTTTTGCTTAGCAGTCCGTTGGCTCTGATACCATGTAAATGTGTTGAACCTGCATAGAATAGAGCTAGCTAGAAAATACAACACACATTTGCAAAGAGAAATTGAGAAAGAAGAAACAAGATCGAAAGAATGGAAGAATTATCATTAACCGTATCCCACACTCAAAGAGTGAATAATTTACAATATATATAGGATAAATGAGTAACTAATGAGCCATAGTGGTGGTCTACATTGATCTGGACACACACCAACAGTTACAAGAGTAAACTGCCGCCTAGTCTAGTCTTTTAGGGAGTTACGAGAGTGAACTGCCACCTAGTTGAGTTAACTAGTCAACTAGTCTTCAATTAACTGACTAAACAAAGAGTAGTGAGTTGGTGATGATCCCAATGTTGCATGGTGACAAAACCAATGCAACATCTAAACTCAACTCAACTAGTCAAACTAAAGTGTCAAATGAAAGAGAATATCCTCCAGGTGGAATATTCTCCCCTAAAATATAGGAGACTGGATAATGACTAATTATGACTAATAAACAAGGAATAACCTTAGGAAAAATAAATCCTAGGTGTGTGTGAAGTAACTCCAACATTTTCTTTTAATGAGATCTTGTACTCTATTATGCTTGTGTCATAAGTTCTGAGATCTTCATAAGTCCAAGCAAATACATCAACAAATTCTTTCAACAACTTAGTGTATTTTGCCCTCTGCTTTTCTGATAGGTTGCTTGACAGTTTGACGTATTTTGGATCCTTTTCAGTGCCCACATTGCACTCGGTGATATCAACATCATCACTGCATACCTTCCCTTTCAATGCCACATCATTCCCATCAAATAATCTTTCCAAAGGAACGAGTCCCTTTGGTATATAATTGCTAGGCAGCTGCACAATGTGATGATTATCAATTTTATTGAGGAAAACATCAGCATAAGGAGTGATTTCTGGATCATGATCCTGATCAATGTGCAATGCAGAAAATTCATCAATTGTCTCAAGAAATTTTTTAAGTTCTAAATCATCTTCAAACACCTTTCAATATTTTACATTGTCCGGTATAGAAGACCTGTATTTGACTTCTACATGATACTTGATTTTTGGTGGTATAGGAATTCTGAAGTTGCTTACTGATACAGCCAAAGAATCAGCCATAGTATTCTCTTCTCTAGGAATGAATGATATATTAAAAGAAAAGAAAAAACTGTCCACTAAATCCCATACTTTGTTTCTGTAAGATCTAAGCCTAGGATGCCTTGTTTGATAAAGGTTTTTAATTTGATGGACTATCAACTCAGCATCCCCAAATACTGACAACTCCTCTATCCCCATGTCTTTTGTTGCCCTCAAACCCAAGACAAGAGCCTCATACTCTGCCACATTATTAGTAGTCTCGAATTCTAGTTTACATGACAAAGATATAGTTTCTTGAGTTGGTGAGACAAAGATCACCCCAGCATCAACACTTTCCTTGGAAGAGGCTTCATCAAAGAACATCTTCCAGACATAAGTAGTTAGAGGAGGCTCTTCAGAAAAGTTGATGGATTTTTTTTTGATTTCTAAAGGGGCTTCCAGGGCATCGGTGAGCTGCAAAATACTAGATCCCAGATCTGTATCAAAAGCAAAAATAGGGTGATTGGTGAGGTTTGCTTCATCACTAATGATGTAAGCCAATTGAGCTTCCTTGTAAAGTGTTCTATGCTCTCCCCCAAAAATAGGAATAGTAGCATAAGAGAGATCCATCTACAAGGTTCCCCCAAGTCTTTTTATCCAGGATCTTGATAAGAGCATACCAAACTTGGGGGGAACATCAACAACAACGATATCCATAAGTTGTAATGAACCTCAAAAATCACCATAATTTTTTTTTATTCCCATGGCATAAATCAATTTCGTTTTAAGCTTATAATGTAAAAAAAACAGGAATGATTCAATTCTGACCATAAGGGTATTATTACACCCATCTAATCTACTTCGAACAGAAGCTTTTGTGGGTAAAAGGAAAAGTCCCTCCATGATTTTGTTCCTTCCCTTATTCCCTGCACCCTTCTAGCATACTCAAAGTAAGAGGGCGATACGAACTTAGCTCGAAGGAGCCTCTGTTGTTCAGAGAGAGAAAAGGATATCACCCTGAAGTCTTCAGAGCAAGGCTGAGACCAACATCGTCTCGCAAGGGTCAAGATCCAGTGGAAAAACACCAAATCTTCCTTGCCAGCTATCTCCACGAGAACGAACAATGATAAAAAAGTCAGGAAAAGGACCGAAATCCAATGGATCGTTAGATCCCATAGATCTGTGCGGAAGTTAAGGATGATCTATCAAAAATCAGGAGGGTAACGATCAGATGTCTTTAGAGGAACGGACGATGGAAAATTCATCGGGAAAGTACCGAAATCCCGTGAATCGTCGGATCATAAAGTTCCTCACAGCAACTTGTGAAAAGAGAAAAGGGACGAGTGGGACCCGCCTTTCAGGGTTTCCAGGTTCGGAGTTTCGTGAATTCAAAGCCTAACCTCTACACCCCAGAACTCCCAAAATCACGAAAAGTGAAAAGAGGAAAGGTGGGACCCCCTTCGGGATTTCAAGATTCGGAATCCCGTGACTTCAAACGCCAAGCCTTTACACACCAGAACTTCCGAAATCGCAAAAAGTGAAAAAGAGGAAAGGTGGGACCCGTAATTTCAGGATTTTGGAGCTTGAGGTTTCGGGGTTTCAAATGTCAAACAACAACGCAAGCATATCCCGAAGCTCCGAAAAGGTAAGGCGGGAACCATAATTTCGGGATTTCGGAACTCAGGGTTTCGGGGTTTCAAATGTCAACAACCGCACAAGACATTTCCCGAGGTTTCGAAAAGGTAAAGTGGGACCCGCTACTTTGGGATTTCGGAACTTGGAGTTTCGGGGTTTCAAATGTCAACAACCGCGCAAGACATTTCCCGAGGTTCCGAAAAGGTAAAATGGGACCCGCTACTTCGGGATTTTCGGAATTTACGAACACATGGTGCATAAACACAAAAGAAAAAGAAAAACCGAAAAGCGAAAAGTGGAAGCTTCGGGGTTTCGGGATTCGAAACTTCGTGAGTTCAGAATCCATACATCAATATACACGAACCTCCGAAAGGTGAAAGGGAAGTTGGACTAAGTGTTCTTGTCAAAAAGTTAAGGAAATAAAAAACAACGCAAAGGGAGAGAGAGCTTCTACTGTAACTCTTCACACTAGTTTCATCACTCCTTAGTCTTTAACCTTTGTGGGTATTCTCAGACTTCGTTTTTTGGGAGAAAACTTACTTTTGTTTCTTGGAGATTGAGGGTGTAGAAGGATACGATATACCTTTACTTCACAGAATTCCGAACGCCTGAAAACTTAGGAAATTTACGTGCACAGAGGGACACAAAGGATAAAAAAAATTTCTCTGTATAGGGTAAATTCTATAATATCCACTCAGAGCCTCTTTTAAATCAATGCATTAAACGTCAACAGTACTAGATTTGTGTGTCTATAAAAATACATAGTTAAGAATATCATTCCATCAGAATTTGGTAATTATAATTTGATGTTTAGAGGAATCTGAGTTTGGTTTTCTGGGGGTTTAACTACCGAGAGGACTTGCCCTAGTGACGTTAAGCTCCTCCTTTCCTTACTTACTTATAGGAATATAAATTACAGGTGCATCCATCTAGCATTTTACTCACAGGAGGAACAATT
This sequence comes from Picea mariana, assembly GCA_032191745.1. Taxonomy (NCBI): domain Eukaryota; kingdom Viridiplantae; phylum Streptophyta; class Pinopsida; order Pinales; family Pinaceae; genus Picea; species Picea mariana. The sequence continues at coordinate 36,885 of JASDQU010585717.1, read as the reverse complement.
TTCCAAAGTTTGGATGTTTATTCCGAACTACACGACGACAGACAGAGTAAAACTACAAACGAACTTCATCTTCCGTTACCAGTAACTCTACTTCGGCAGATAGATATGAACATTCCAGCAGATGAATTACAACTATATATATATACACGGATTTCCTTCACATAAATTTCTCATAACGAACATAAACAAAGAAGAGGAATCATTGCAGTTCCATTTTTTAATCAAATACAATGCATCAAATATCAAATCATTCGACAGAGAATGGAAACTATTCTAGTTCAGATTTACAGGATACAAGACATCGGATGAAAATATAGTTGTTCATAATAAAAAGGGATAGATCAACATATCTGAATCCAATCTGCGGGAAGACAAAGGGAATGACCACGTTCCTCCCAACCGTAGAACAGGGCAGCCATATCTACTTGCCCGATTCACCCCCTAGCCTAACCATGAATCCATGAGGGCGAACTTGGAAACTCCTCCTCAATAGTGTCCTTCAATTCCAACAATAATCCTCTTGCCTCACACTTACTCAACAGTGTTCATAACAGCAAGACAATTTTATTTCAGCAAGCTCCTCTTGCCTCACACTCAATCCACAGTGTTCATAACAGCAAGAGAGCTCAGGAATCCTTTCCCCGCATACTTGGCAGTGTCCTGCCTCCTCGCATATGCTATTTATCCATTTTTGCCCAGGTCTTTTCCCTCCTTTGGGGATTTTCGCAGCTTTTCTTAATCCCTAATTTTCAGGCGCTTCCAGTGGCCAAATCTTTGATTTGCCACTTGTAATCATCGGCCCAGGGGCAGTTCCAACTGGTTCCCCACTCATGGAGTCATGGTCAGCTGTTTTTAACATGGCTGTTCCATTTGTCCTCCTGCAGTTAATATAATTATTCTGTTGTGATACAAGTGTCATAGTCAAATAGTTAGTTGGGTCCAAACAGATCTCTGCCCAACAATCACAATAATTAAATACAATTATTAAATTCGAAATTTGGAATTTGGAATTGCCATAAATGGCAAAAATTTTCCAGATTCGAATTTGCCAAAAACAGAAATAAATTTCCAGCACATAAAAATATTTATTTTTGGGGGATGTCACATCTTTTCCCCCTTCAGTAAAACACTGTCCTTAGTGTTCGTTCCTTTCCTGGAACAGGATTGGATGAGATTTCTGCAAATCTCTCTCCAATTCTCAATTGGCCTCCTCAGGACTAAAGTGCTTCCATTGTGCCTTTACTTGAGTGATGGCTCTGTTCCGAAGTGTTACTTCTCTCCGATCCAGAATGCGTAGGGGTTCCACTTGGAACTCGCCCTTGGGTTCTGTTAGCACTCTGTAATTTGCCCAAGGCTGAAAGGCAATCACAGAGGCAACATCAAAACCGCTTCGAGTCTTGGATCTAGCCCTCCAAGACTCAGAGAGGGATTTCTCTGTCTGATATAACTTTGTTTGAAGAGATATTAGGCTAGTTAATGAAAACAAGGGGCTTTGTTGTAAAAAGGGTTTATAAATTGGTTGAGACAGTTTACACATCCATTGGGCTATGGGGTCTGTAATTTATCAGGAATGAAATACAGCCAAAAATGTTGAAGAAATCCTTCACAAGGCGAGGTAACACACTCACTGGATCTTTAATAATTTAAATGATGATCAGAAGAAAAGATAAGGAAATAACTCCAACTAACAAACACTTAAGAATCTCTTAATTGAAGATATTTAGAAGATGAACATTAAAATCTTTAGAATCGGAAACAGGGTATCGGAGATAAATCCTGTAACATAACGCTATTCGTAAAGATTAGTTATCGAAAAACAAGATGATTACAAAGCAAGAAAACATTTAACTGGGAAAATCACATCACCAGTGAACATGCGCAGGAATCCTGTAAAGTGCCTCTTCTTTATTAATGGCAGATCTATTCAAAAATGTTACAGCTTGATAGCCACAGGGCGTGAAGATCCAACCCTTTTACATTAAAATCATCCCAATAAATAAGATAGATCTTCTCCTCAGGTTCCGAGAGTCGGTTCAACCGCCTCGGCCAAAAATAGCCACCACTCCCAGAAAATTCGGAGTTTTCTACCATAAAAATTGGACCATTTTTCTGCGAAACAGGGGTCCGATCAGACGTGATTCTCTCTTTAATGATGACACCTGGGTAAAAATTGAAAGAGGTTATTGTAGATGGGCATGTGCTGGACAAAAACCTCTTTCGGTTTCGCAAAATTCGTCCCCAGCTGGCCGTGACAGCTCCTGCAAAATCGGGACTGAAACGGAAAATTTAAAATATGGAAAAATAGGCCTCGAAGAAGTCTTCGACTCTCTCTGCTCATGACCCCGTTGCAAAAAATGAAAGAGGGTTTTGTTCCTCAGCCTGTGCTGAGTAAAAACCTCTCTCAGATTTTTAAAATTCGCCTTCGTTTGCCCAAAAATCGGTCTGGAAGATGACATGGTAAAATAAGAAAATATTGACCAAAATTGGGGAAAGTGGTTTTTTGGCGGGAAAACGGCATTCCGGACCCCCCCCCCCCCTTGTTAAACGTAGACCGCCTGGGGGGGTCCGGAATTGAACCTGGGTCATTGATTTAGTTGATTAAATCCGTTCCGTTTAGATTTGCAAGGTTTTTAATTTAAATTCCGGACCCCCCCCCTCGTTAAATGTCGAACTCACGGGGGGGTCTGGAATGGAATATGGTGCGTGGATTTTATTAGTCGTGGGTGTGAATGGCTGTAATGTATGGAAGGTGTATGGGGATTAAGGTGGGCGGGAGTGTAAGGTTTAGTGGGGAGTGACGTAAGGAAATGGGTAGTGGAGGTAGGTGGGGTAGGATTAATGGCATAGGGGGATGTGAGGTACGTGGGTATAGTGGGTTAGGTGGGGGATGAGTGGAGTGACTTAGGATATTTTAATATTTTATTTTTTTGGGTTTTTAATTCATGCTATATGTTATTTGTATTTACGTTTCATATGTTTTGTTCTTTTTTGTTATTTTATTAATATTTGTTTTTATATGGTTTAATATAATATGTTTATTTTTTATATACATTTTGTTTATTTTTTAATTTTTTAATTTGTTTTGTATTGTTTTAAAGCTTTTTCATATGTTTTAATATTTTTAATTTTTATTATATTTTGGTTTGTTTTATTAATGTTTTATTTTAATCCATAACTAACTTAGTTGCTAATCTAGTTACTAACCTAGTTAATTAATTAATTAATTAATTAATAATTAATTAATTAATAATTAATTAATGATTAATTAATTATCAAATAGTCATTTATTAATCAATTTTAACCTAGATTAACCTTATTGCTATTTTTTGTTCATCCTAAGTCCATTTATGCAGGGACGGAAAGGCGGGAAAGGTAGTCGATGGGGCAACAGGACAAGGGAGTGTGGACGCAGTGTGTATGAAGGATGCAGCAGGGTGATGGAGAATTGAGCGACAAGAATGGAGGGAGGAAACGGAATCACCTGAGCCAGACTTCATCATCTCGAAGGAAAACGCCAAATCATCAGTCGAAGAATCGACTCGCCTATAATTATAGGACCCTAACATAAGGCTCCACCTGGGGATGACAGCTTCTTTTAGGAGGTGTCAAGAACCACAGACTTCTGAACAAGCAGACCAGAGCTTTATCCATTGGGCTGATCCCAAAAACTTATTCTGCAACCTGTACCTGTTTTGATCTTTGCAACTGAAATGAAATCAAATGAACGCTGCTGAAAAAGAGATGCTCAGAGTGCTGAGCTTATTCATTTTTTCCTACCTACCCTACTACGATCATTTCTCAGCTAGGTAATGGAAAAATGCCAATAGAGCCAATCCAGCAGTTGATTTAATGGCTCTGTTCTTTCACTGTCTGTGATGATACTCAGAAATAAGTCTGTTACTCGTGCTTGAGAGTAACTTCCACCCTGCTTTCCTTTGCATAAGATTTGATCAACCCAAACAATAGGAAAAACATCAGTAACCGAAAAATATCCTGTATTAAAAAATTTCTCCATATAGGCAGCTACAGGATCAATATAGGTTTGGCCCATCTTTTGATTTTCAACTTCAAACAACTCAGCCTCAAGACTCGATTTTTCAGCTATGCATTCTGTGTCTTTCAACACTTCCTCATCTGACTGTGGATGCTCTGATGGTTTCTGAAATGATGCCTCTGCTGTGAAAGACAAAGAATCTAATTACCTGACCATGTCAATATCATAACAGCTTTTTATTTCATGACTGGAGAACGAAGAGTGATTTTGGCCACACAGGCCATCCCACTGATCAGCTATTGGATCCTGAAAGGACTGACAAGACTGCTGCATTGACTCAAAAGAAATTTCCTGCTTGTTTCTGTATTCATACTTCAACACTTGTCTAAGAGTCTCCTTCAAAACTTGAAATGATTTAAAGCACAATGGCACAGAGTTCTTTTGGATTGAATCATAATTTGTCTCAGGCTCTAAGCTATCATCAAGAATTTGAAAATCAATGTGTGTCAAGGGCTGCGATACTGGGTTTAGAATAGCCTCCATATCC